>VZUI01043124.1:0-270798 GCA_013401135.1 Cettia cetti
TGCTCTTTAAGACACGTGGTTTATTGGTCGTGAGGACAGGCAGCCTGACCAGCACCGGCTGAAGCGTGGTTCCAAAAAGAGAGGCTGAATTTCCTGTTACCTTACATTTTATCTCCTTCTGTGTTGAATAATCTTGTTAACACCAACCAACCAGTACAAGATACAAAACCTACAAAATCTACATACAACCTATGAGAGCTACTATATTACCATACTATTCTACATTCTAAAAAACCTTTTCCCTGACACCTTGGCAGCACCCATCCCCCTGGGATTCTATTGTCTTCTTAGCTCAATCACCCTTTTCTGGCCTGGCATCCTACAACTCAAACTTAGCTTTTAATTCAATCTCATTCCCAGGCCTTACACTCTTATACTCTTCTACTGGGCAATCATATTTGTAGGGCCTTACTACCTCATCTTCCCCAACATTAACTGATTACTTTAATGAACTCTTTACTATCTCTTAAAGCTCACTCCCAATTTGACCAAGTTTTCTTCAGTGTATGTAGTTGTCATCTAAAAATAAATAGTGTTGAGAGGGTTTTTTAATATGTCTGGTTTTAATTCCCATCTCTAAAAATCTTCTTCGTAGTTCGGATAGTTGACCTTTAGGATGGCATTTTTCTTTCATTCTGTATTAAGATCAGATAATGCAATCCAAAAAAAATCAATGAATCACAGAAAGAGTTTCATGGTACGAGTGCTCAAGAAGTATTTGTATTTAGTTCTGAGATGAGTAGATAAATAATCTGTAAGTATGGAGAAAGGCACTGTATTAAGTACTATTTTTGTGCTAGTGAGATGGAGGTCATTCCATAAAATTTCCTTGTTGCATTCGTCCTTAGGTGAAGGATGACTGACTAACAGTCCTTAGTTGCTGTTACAGAAAATGTGAAGTTTCTATTCTCTAAAGTGCTTTCAAGACAGTATGAGCAACACCTTTTTCAATATGTGCTAGTGCAAATTCAAGAAATCAGTGGTAACATTTTTGCATTTGAAAGTAGCACAGCTGCTGTTCTGGCGTTGTGGTTGAAAGATGACAAAAGGTGTACAGTGGGAATAGATCAATGACTAATTTTTTTTATAGATGAGCTTCAGTTTTCTTTCCTCTGACTAATCCACTCAGTGCTATTCTTGGCATTCTCTTTTTTTTAGCTCAGTAAGCCATTTTATTAACAAAATCCACCCTTTCCTCCTCTCTGTTCATGTCTTTGTGGCCAATTGGTCCCTTCTTTTTTTGTATCTAAAATGTGAATATGTGATATGTCATCTTCTACACTTATCTTTCTCTGCTCAATTCTGGGGGCTTTGCCTTCATCTCTTGCAGACTCAAATTCAAACCCTTTGCCACGATTTTAACAAAGGGTCTTGCCTCACGTATTTAAACTAATAACTGCCTCTTGTCCTTTATCTCTCTTGCTTCACATTACTAGTTTGTTTTTCATTGCTACTCTTCTTGCTCGTGTGACATGAATAGTAGTTCTATTATATCCTCGTATTACAAACTCTTTCTAAAAAATTCCTTTGAGAAATTCCTTATTCCTTTGGTATCCAAAACTTCCAGTTCTTATATATCTGCAGCAATGGCATCTGAAAGCCTATAGAGGATAATATTCCTTAGAAGCAATGGTATTGATAAATTAGCATGGAAAAATAAAGCTTAAGTGATGTGACACAAGACTGACTGGGCTTGTGACATGGGTTCAGATTCTCTGACCTGGCTTTGGCTATTTTCCCTGACCTGCTACATTAGTTTTACAGCTTCAGTTGTTTTAGGTGGAATGGTTTACAAAACACAGAACATCAGCTGCCAAAAAAATGACAGAGAGAAATTACTAATGTCCTTTTTTAGTAGGGAGGTTTTCTTTCTCTTTTTTTTCTTTCCACTTTAGTGTCTCAGGCATGAATAATTCTATTCTATATTAAATGAATATGTATTAGGTCTCCAGATTTTCATCACTAATGAAGACTAAGAGTAAAAAGCCCTGATCTGAAACACAGTCTAAATGATCCTCCCTACCAACAGAGATATTAAAGGAAACAGGAGAAATCTAATAAATGAAATCCCTCCCATATTCACCCTTGAAAAGATTGGTCTTAGATACGGTGTGCTCTGCAAAGCATCAGTATTCGTGCCAGAGTAAACTGAATTTTTAGTGCTGAAAAGTGAATTATTTCAGAGCACAGATTTTTGTATTTTCTACTGCAATCTTCTTAAAAGAGAAAATGAAACTTTCTGCCATGCATTATTTTCTTATTTATAGAATTTAACTTCACTAGGCTATCATTGTGCACATAATTTCTGATGGATAAGATATTCTTGTGGCAGCTGTAACCCATTAGAATTAAACTTTTTCTGCTTTTGATGCCTAAATTATTAGAAACATTTAGGTAGTGGAACAACTTCGTCAGCCATCATTTCCCTTTCTGGTATATTGCACTAAATAGCCTCTATACATGCTGTAAAACAAAATTGTGCAGAGGGAAAATACAGTTGGGATGAAATTGCTGATAAGATTCTTCTTACTTTTGACAGTGGAGGTTTCCTGGAGAGTGATGGTAAAAGGCAGTTTATGAAGTAGAAATTCTGTTTTCAATTTGCTTGAAAAGAAGCACATCTATTAAATATCAAAACACAAAAATTATTTTAGAGAGTATCAAAACCTGAGATTTTAGATTTTTGAGGAATTGTAAATGTTGCTGTTAGTTTTACCCTTGAAAATTCAGCTATAAAAGTCAATTGTTGAGCAAACACCAAAATTTCGAACTGAAACATTTGTGTGGCTATGCTTCAAAATTAAGCAGAATTTTTTATTAACTTTATACCACTGCTTCCAATGGGATTGCTTTTAAAAAGCACAGAAATAATTTACTTAGTGGGGAGACTCTGAGGCAAGCTAGAACACCAAACTAAACTTTAGAGACGAACAGCAAACATGGAACACTTGGGATGCATCACCTAATAGATGCTCCAACAGCTCAAGGGAATGCGCAAATCAATATTCTGTGGTTGGTCTATGCAGTGCAGATCCTAGGCTATGAATATGGATATGAATATATATGGATTTTTACTGGGGTGGTTCCCTATTTTCTTGTTTGTGCCCCTTTTTCCCCCCTTGGATGTCAAATTGTTCTTAGGGCTATCCAGCTCACTTTCCATTAAGAATACCCCTGGAAAACTGGTATGAAGGATAAAATCAGTATTAACCCTTCAGCTCTTTGACCATCTCATCCAGAAAAATCTTGTGTGCTCTTTTCCACTGTTGTTTGCCATTATTTCCCTTTCCTGTTTAATGGACAATTGTAAGCATAAATCTGACTGAGTCCTGTCCTGAAACTCAAAACCTCCAGGTTCTCAGACACTGAAATACCAACTACAAGGACAAGTGAGTCCTCTAAAAACCAGCATTAATGTGGTTCCAGGTGGAAATAAATGTGACTTTTTCCCTTTTGTATAGAACACATTCTGCTTGCCATTGCCCTGTCATTATTCAAAAAACAGTCAGATTTCAAGGTCCATTAAAGAAACTGCTTCAGCAAACACTAGAAACTCCTTTAGAATGAAATTTTTAATCTCAAGATTCCATTTCTTAGGTTTTTGTCCAAAGTGCCTACAGATATTTCCATAGCCTCCAAAGTATTTAAATCAGAGCAAGGCATTTAAAATAACTGGGATTTTTTTACTATTACCATTTTTATTTTCTATATTTCAAGATAATCAAAAGTCCTTTCTTTGAAATGCATAGCAGAGGAAAAAAGCATTTTACTGGGGTCTTTGGCACTGTGCATTTATAGGTGATAGAAACAACATGCACTGTTGGAGTAAAGGAGATGGTATCTCCTCTGGGAATTTTCATGTAAACTTAGACCATGTGCCTTCCTCTTACAGATCAGCTACTGTGTAGAGCTGCTCTGTACAACAGATGTATTCTGCCATCTAGGTATATCCCACTGAACTTTTGATAATCTCAAGTGCATTTCTGATGCTCCATTCAATTTAAAAATTATAGATGCCTTTTGATGCTCCTTTTACCTTGCTTTACATTTATATGCAGTTGAATGGTGAACGAGTAGTTCAAAGAAACACAATTTCAAAGACAAGAGTACATCAGAATCATTGAAATGCATGCAAGAGTGTATGCCTGTATACACTACTAATGCCTTCCAAAGCACTTCATATATTAATAACTTTTAATAATTGATGGTGTAATCTTGAGTAAAGCAGCCACTGTCTTTTGAAGCCAGAGTATGACCAGTATGAAATACCACCATCACGTCCAAGTAAGAAACACAAACAATTCAATGCTGTTGAAAGATTATGTTGTATACAATTTTTCATAGTGACATTTAAATATTATTCAGAGAAGAAGTAATTAGGAATTCATGCCATTAGTGAAAAAGATTGGCCAGATGTTATTGAAAGTTGCTAATATAGATCATTTCACTTTACACTTCATCTTACAGTGTAGTATTTTAGAGCCCACACTGTCCATAGATACCCTTATTCTCTCTGCCTTGAAGGGAAATTGAAACATTTTTGTTGTTTGGTCATGTATTTAAATGAGTAAGACAAAATCATTGGTCTCTATAAAAAGACCTACTTCTCTGGAAAAAGAAAAATAGTAATGGCAAGAGTCAAAAATATGCCTGCCTGAATTGCCTCAATATTTGTTTGAACCAGAAACACTGTCTAACAAACAAAGAGTTTAGTTCAGTGATGAATATTTCTCTGCAAGCTACTTATTTTTATGGTCAATGTAAGTTTACTGACTCTATGATTAAAAATTATGAGGACCTTCCTTTAAAATGTTGTGAATGTTTTTACTTTTGTTTGTATATTTTTTAATGCAAATTTCTGATTTTTATTTTTCATATAAAGACATGATATCATTAGAGAAAATTTTTGGAAAGTTACTGGTGATGTCAAGGGTTGAATGAAAGAAATGATGCTATCTCTCCTCTGGTTGTCACTACTTTGGCTGGTATAGTTGTAAAGAAAAATATATGAAAGATTCTTGGATCCTTAGTTCTTGGATGTATAAATGATCAGCTGTCTTTATGTTCTTGAGTTACTGATTTTATAGGATTAGCACATTAAATTTAATGCTAAATATGACTCTTAGACATATTTTTCACAATTTACAGTTCACTTTAAAATTTAGTCTATATTTAAATACAATGTAAATATACATAGTGTAGAATTACTAGGGTAAAAGATTTCTTTTTCATTAAAAATGCAGCTCAGCAGATCTGTGATAAATGGTGACATTATGTATATGCCAATCCCTTCTGGAAAATTGGAGTGATTCTAGACTTTGCCAAGAATTTGACATGCCACCCTAAATGTTTAATCAGGGATGCTGTGACATTCAATATTGGTTGTATAAATGTGTCAGTCTAATTTTTATTAAACCTCTTCAAAATGAAACATTTCTGGAAAAAAGAAAAATCATGAGTGAAGCAAACTAATGTTATTAATGTTTCTCACTGGATACGACATAAATAATCTAAAGTTAACCATGATCCTCACTACACTGAGCACAAACTTACCTAGTAAAAGTTTTGAATTAAAATAGAACTCAGAGGAGTGCTGTGTCAAATTAATGATCGTGAAGCAAGGCTCACAGAGCATTAGCAGTCAGCTTCTGCCTTGGGTGAGACCAGGGAGTTGATGCCATTCAGGAATGTGAATGAAATTTCTTTGTTAAAAATCTGTCCTTCAAAAACCAGAAGAGCCTAATGGGACTTTCCTGTGGCTTCTTCATTGCACGATTCTACTCTGGCCATGGAAGATAGATGTTGGACTTCAGATAAGGGCCAGGGAAGCCAATAAAAGTAAGCCTTTTTAAACTGTTGCTGCTGCAAATTAAAAGGGCTATATTAGCTGGTACTTCCAATTCTGACAACCTTTGCTTACATGTATTATCTTTCATTCTTACATATAATCTGAAGCTTCTTAAAGTGAGACTAGATGCATAATTAAGAAGAATTTATCAGAATTTAGGTATATGGGTATGAGTTAAATTTCCCAATACAGAATGTATTTTTGAATTCATATTTGTATTTCATAATGATGTTCTTAGCGGGGTTTCTCCAGATTGTCTCTTATATACATTTTACTTGCTTTTCATCCCTGTTCTGGTGTTGAAATAGAAAACTAATGAGATTCTACTCTGCCATCAATAAGCAATAAATGTTTTACCAATGCCAGGTTATCCAGGCTTTAATTCCCAGTGCTTGTGAGAAAGTAATGGACCCCATCATAATTTACATATTGATTTTTGTGTGTTCTGGCAAGGGGAACTGGGACACGTTGGGTTGGGGGCATTGTTCTTTAAACACAGAACAGAAACACACTCCATGGGATAGATAAGGCAGAGGCATATATACAGAGGAAGCATGAGAGTAGGAGACAGTGCTGGTCAGTGTAATATGCACTGGGAGTTTTGTGCGTGCTCTAAATCTTCTGAAATTTTACTGAAAGTGTGATACTGAAGAATAAAAACACATTGTGAGGCACACCTAAAATATTAATGCAAGAGAGGATGAGTTTTCTCTTTTTATATGACCAAAGCTTCCAGTCAAGTTGAAAGGAAAAAGACACATTTTCTTACACTGTTTCTCCCAATCTTTCCAATAAGAAGTTGTACCATATTCATTTTTTGACAAAATAATGAAGTAAGACTCTAACACCTTGACCAGCTCTGGATTGTAAAGCTATTTGCACACCCTTACTTAACCAACCCAAACCTACAGAATTGCTGTATTTGTCACCATTCTCTGGAAAGTGGGTACAGTCAGAATCCCCAGGATCCTTTCACAATGATGAATAATTAGATGTACCTAGTGGAAACAAGTATTGTTGTTCTATATTTTCTTTGGTGTAATGCTGTGGCCCAGGATATGTACTGCAGGACTTCTACCCAGACCTAATATCCACCTCTTCTGCTGGGTGAGAAGAAAAGATACATATCAGGATTATCTTCAGAAGTACAGATTATGTTTAAAAAAGAGACATCAGGTAATTCAGAGCTTTCATGGTTCCGGTAGATTCAAGGGTTTTTTAAAAATGGGTACTTATCTGTTACTACAGAGTTTTTATGCTTTAAGGTAAAGACAATTCCTATTTAACTTCCTACAGTCATATTTCAGGAAGAATTATGTCATAGACATACTCTCTGAAATATTTTATATAGAAACACCAAGTATTTCCATCATATAGAGGAAAAAAATCAATAGGGAGGAGGATTTGGGGTTCCTAAGAGAGAAAAAAACATTCATGGTTTATCTTGTATAAGGTCTAGTAAGATGCTAACTTTCTTATCTGGTAGTTGGATCTTTGATCTTATCTACTCAGACATCATTCTTTTAATGTACCCAGTCATCATTCTTCTATCATCAGCAAGAAGTTGGTACATCCAGCAACAAACTGAAATGCAGGATTAAAGCAAAAGGAGAGCAATGAAAGATGGAAAATGTAATCTAATCTTTCTTACTGATTTAAAACCCCTCTTGCCATGTCACTGAAGTCCTAAACTTAGTCACAAATGCTTAGTCACTTTCTCTCTGCTTGAGATTTCTGTAAATTACACTGCATCAGCTCGAGAAAATAATAGCCTGCCCATTCCCTTCCCCCCCACCCCAAACAGCCTCCCAGTCACCCTGACAATGGTTAATTCATGACCTTCAACGTAATTCATGATTAGATGAAGGATGAGGATGCTTTAACATAACTGCTGAGGGCACTATACTGTTAAATGTTGCTGGGGACACTGGAACAAAATATTGTTCATCGAGATACTTCTTTTTCCCCTTACAGCACTTTTAAATTTATGTTTGTCTGTGCTTGTTTGTAGTTGCAAAATTTTGAATCTTACAAGTATCTCCAGCCTAAGCTGTAATGTGGCTTCTTTGGGGAGCAGTGGAGAGGATTGACTTTGGACAAAATAGTATTGATTTAGTATCCAAGGCTATCTTGTTTACTCCACTTTAAATATTTAAGTAGCATTAACAGTATGCTCCATTTGGGAATTACTTGGAGTTTAATGATGAATTGGGTAGATGAAGAAAAAGCCTGCAGGATTGCATTAAGCCAGTCATTTGCTGTCTGAAGGCAGTTACCTCCCAGGCCTTAAACACAGAGGAAAAACATTCTGGACACAAAAAATCCCTTACTGAAAATGTGAGGAATAGGCTTACAAATAGGGCTTCTGAAAAATGCCCAGTGTGAAATCAGATAAAAATACAGAGAGAAGTGTTTGATATTAAAACTCCCTATGCTTTGATCATGTTTGATCAAATGTTCAGCAACTCAGGAAAAGTAACACTTAGATTTTCTATATTACAGAAGACAATGAAAAACAGGAATATAAAATATATGAATATCTGAGAAAAAATTATCTTTTACTGTAGTGCACAAAGTTTGCATTCTAGGATGAAAAAACTGGAGAGCCCTTTTAATCATGCTGAAGACTGTATGATGATATACCAAGCCCACTGTTCCCTAGTTGCTGCAGCAGTGTGGTAAAGTCATATTTGCTATTCATATCCCAGCAGTAAGAGTGAGGACAACTTGCCCTGGTCTTCTGGAGGCAACCTGAACATATAGAAAAGGAAAAAGGGATGAGAAAAGCTGTGTAGTCTTCAACGTTGCCTAAGGTGCCCTTTATGGCAGAATGATTCCTAGCCTGAGAATAAAACAACTACTATCTGATCAATGTATCACATAAATTGTTTTACTCTGTTGTCTTACAGAGCATTGTTTAGTTCATAATTTGCTTTTGAAATGTTTTATTTTACAGCACACTCATAACAATAACTGCCATAACTTAAATTATGTTTTAATATCAAGAGATCTCATTATAACACTCAACTTACTCAGTTTTTGCTGATATGTGAAGCAGGAATGCCAGCTGTTCTGGTTGCATTACTGGGTTCATGGATTACTAAAAAGAAAATTAATATGCTCATTATTCTTTTTTTTTCTTATTGAGTAGCATTTAGAGGCCCTAGTCAGAATCACTCCCATTATTACAGATGTTGTATAATCATTAAAGATGCCCTTGCATGGTAAATACAACATGTTGTTATTGTTTATTTTAATGTTGAAACAAGCTGAGCTTTGTTTACAGTTTCAGAAAGAGAGGTTGTGTTTAAATGCTGTTCATGTTTTACTAATACATTTAATTCAGTTATTTAAAACCTGCATAAAAACTAAAAAAAATGAATGTCTTAGATCTAAGATTACACTGAAAACTGTCCAAGATGCACTTCAATGATTTTGTACTGACAGTCTAAATATTGTATTGCATACTGATCTGGGGGTGGAGAAATGGAAATAAAACAAATTGTTTTCCATCACAAAACAACACTGAATATAGTAGCACTATTTTATTTACAATGTAGATGCTCATTTAATAAATGTATTGGTGGCAACCTAAAGAAAATTGATCCAAGTAGAAAAAAATGTAGCATTTCATCACATACTGAAAGAAGAATGTGTGCAGATATGTTGCAATTTATTGAAATGTACTGTATTTTGATATACATTTCATACTGCAGGCAAGAAAATTTATCTTTATATCATATGTTATTATCATATGTGTCAAATAGAATTTTTGTTGCATTTCAGAAAAAATATAGGCTCATTTCAGGAAGGCAGTTATCACTCTATATGTATGTTTGCCGTATTTATTTTAAAGTCTTAACCATCACTTCAACTTGAATTTTCTTGGAAAGATAGAAAGAAATTACCATCTTTCTCACTCATGAGAAAAATCATGAGCAAATTGATAAGATCTCTAAAGATTTTTGTAGCATTAGCTCATCTGGAGTGTGATATTGAGGAAAAAAGGGTGCAGGGCATTTTTGCCACTGTGTTCTAGCAAATACGTGGAATGATCCCGTTCTTAGAATCATCAACCTCCTCATGTGAAGAAGAGGCTGTAAAAACATTGTCAGTGATTTGAAGTAATTGAAACATTTTTAGCTCTGCTTCTTAAAAACCATTTTTACATCAGTAAATGCCAAAATGTCTGAATTCTCTGCAAAAGGGAAGTTTCAAAATTTTGCCCAAAGTTTTCACAGAAAAACACGTCATACTACTTATGCTGTCATTAGGTGACAAACCTTAAATAGGAAATAACTTACTTTTGATTATACTAAAAAAGAAAGATAAGCAGCTCTGTTTCTTTTCAGTTATTGGCTACAAGGAGACAAGCTTCGAATTTATTAGCCTGGGATTGGAAAGGTCTCTGAGGATCTAGTAACAAGTCAAGTAAGTGACAGATTTTTTACAATTTTTGTTTTTGTAAGAATCCTTGTTTATGAAAGAAAAAAATGTTATTCCAGATTCTTTGATGGCTACCTTATTTTGTAGGTATTTGAAAGAAAAAGTTTAAAAATGAAGATGAGAAAATAGATTATACATTGTTTTTTCTCATTTTGCTTTCAGCCGCATATTTTCATACAAAAATTATTTAAAAACACACTAAACTTTGAAATTAGATTGTTGCAAAAACATCATTTCATACAGGAATAGCAATTAGCAATGGTCACTTGGGAAAAAAATTGCAACTCATTTATATAAATTGATAGCTCAGAGGAGCCCCAGAACTATAAAATAAATACCCACAGCATTACATGAAATAAATGCAGCTTCTGCAGAAATAATTTTCAAAGCTTAATTAGAAATTTTTATTTCTGACAGAAATCTATGCCTTGAATTAGCAAATGTAATAAAATACCCAGAATAAAACTTAAGACTTTTTCCTTTACCCTTTATGCCATGCCTTAAATGGGAATGGAACACAAGAATGGAACACATACAGGGTATTTTTAATATTAGAGAAGAATCTTCAGTGTAGCAATCTTTTCATATTAATATATTGTCTACGGTTTAGCAGGATGTACATGTAATGTGTTAGGTCACTGCAGTGTGTCCCAGAAGCAACCCATCCTTCTAGCAACAATCTGTGTCTACAGTAGCTGGGTATGGCCAGTATGGTGCACAGAAAGTATTTTCTGCACTCAGTTGGTTTCTTGACATTATCACATCCTTTAACACTTTGTCAACAAAAGCGTCAACTATTTTTTTTTATATAAAATAAGAGAAATGCCAATAATTCAGTTACAGAAGATTCATCCATATCCAAAAAAATTCATGTCATTTAGCAGTGCCAAAGATTGCAGCTCAGCACAAAGGATAAAAATCCAACAATAATATGTTTGCCTGTATCAGGCAACCTCACAGGCCAATTATTTTGTCAAAGGTTATACATGCAATAATGTATAGGAGCATGTCTCAACCTTCATAATTATGACACGACTCTCAGAATGTATAGTAGATGTTTCAATTACAGAAAAATTCTATTTTGGGAGCCTTGTGGTAAATCTTGCTATATCTCACTGTAACAAGATTTGGGGTTTTTACAAAGAAAAATTTTATGCAACACACAGATCAGTCAGAGCTCAAAGGGTGAATAAATTAAACCCATGTTGCACTTTAATGCAATGTGATTGCTGATTGACAAGTATTGCAATATGCAAACATTCAATTTGCAGCCACCAGTTAAGATCCAATTAGTGAGAGATGCTTCTGCCCAAAATAAAGTGCAAACAAGACCATATGCCAGTCAGTAGTATGGGTTTTATTTAATGGTAAATGTGAGGTAGAGAGAAGGAAATTGAAGAGAAAGAAATAGAAGAAAGAGAAAGAAATTAAAGAGGGACAGGGAGAAGGAGAGAGAGAAGGAGAGAGGAAGGAGGGGGACTGAGAAAAGGAATAAGAGAGGAGGGAAAGGGAGGGAGCGCAGTGAAGAGAGAGGGACAGAGGGAGAGGGAGATCAAGCTATCAAGAGATAGCCACCACCAGTGTCCTGTTGGTCCTTCTTCATCCTGGGCTTCTTTGTGGTGAGCGTCCCAGAGTCGTTCTTTTGGAGGGTCTTTATGCGGTCCAGGTTCCAGGTATCCACGGAGGTGTTATTCCCATAACTTGGGGTGACCTTTGATCAGTGATATGTGTATGAGCAGTGTGCCACAGTGGGAATTCTTGTCTGGGTATGCTAACCAGAATGTTCTTACCAGATCTCACTTCTGCCAGGGCTGGAATTAGTCCCTTCCTGTCTCAGATTCCTCCCTTCTGCGCTTATCACAAGTTGTCACTTTAGGAGCTTATCTTATGTCATGTTCCCTCTGCGGCCTTGACAGTGTTTGACACAAGTAACTGTGTCCCTTAAGGCCTTACAAATACTTCTGTAACTATTTTTTATTTCCCTGTTTTTTGCTAATGGCTGATTCAGTTAATCCTTACCTTCTGACACAACTTCTAATGACAGGAATTGTCTGACAGGTGCACTTGCAACAGGTAAACTTGGAGGCACTTTAAATGTGATCTTATCCAGCTAAACAGTTCCTGTCTCTACTTATTTCCTGTGTTTCTGAGCTTCAGGGTTGGAGGAATTATTCATTTCTTGGGGTTTTATTTTGTTGTTGTTTGTTTGGCTGGTTTTCTTTTGTGGGTTTTTTTGGTTTGTTGTGGGTTTTTTTGGTTTTTTTTTTTTACTTGTTTCAGATGGATGGTTAGGAATTTTTGAAGGAGTGAGAATAGGTTCAGAACAGAAATGGGAATCAGAGTAGTAAACACTCATGTCTTTTATCATATTGTATTCTATCTAAATATCTAGTTTGTTTATTGAAACACCTTGTCCTTCCAGGATGCCTATCAGAAATGTTGATGAAATTTATTTTCTCTAAATCTGAGCCACAAGCTACTGATTTTCCACCTTGTTTGCCTGATCCAAACACCAACAAGGGTATAGCATGGCTGTATTACAATACATTATGTGGATTATGTTGTATTTCAGCAGGCAAACAAAACTTGGTAGTAGCTTCAGCTGCTCACTGTGTAGTGATAATATTCTCTGTCCTGTTACGGCTGCTTGGATGTTCAAAAGAAAGTTGAATTTGAAGGTTTCTAAAATTACCCCTTTTATGGCAGACAGGCAAAGGCATGGGCAATCAAAGGGCTGCCATCATTTTTGGCTGAAGACCAAGCAACTTGGAAAAACCCATCAGAAAATTTGAATTCTTCACTTCATCATTTATAGTGGAATGAAACTAATAGACAATTTTTTTTTTAATTATCAAAATTTTATACCATGGTAGTAGGGTCTGAATGTTGAAGATACATTTGAAGTATTTGGAGTTAAAATATCAGATTCAGAGACTTCTGGCAATGTCTTTGGTGTTCCTATAATCTCAGCATCACCTGACAGCTGTAATAGAGATCAGTGAGTTATTCCAAATAAGTTGCTTATCATGTAGCTTTGCACTGGAAGAATATTTACTGAAATTAGTGTCACTGTTAGTGACAGTGAAACCATTTGGCAAATCTAGCAGGGAATTGAAAAACTAATAGAGAAATAATACATGTATCTTGCCCTCCTTCTCCCTGTAGTGTACAAACATGAGGACTCTTGTATCAGGTAAGCCTAAATCTAGCCTCTAATCTAAAATAATTTTTAATAATTAATCAGATACATAAGTATTGATATCTCTTCTGAACTCCTCATAGCAAGCTCTCCAGAGTTACTATTTTCAGATAGAACCTTCAACATATTATCTTTGACCAGCACTTCTCTCCTACTTTCTGTTAGTGGCTTATCAGCCATGAAATACAAAGGCACAGTTTCTTCCACACTTGTTAAAGATTGTCTATCCTTATTTTCTTTAGATATCAGAGTACAGTTTCGCCTAAATGGAGAAAAATATTGCTTGTTTTTGTTGCATCAAAAATTTTGTTACAAATTTTCCAAGCTGGGAGAGGGTGGAGGCAGGACTAGGAGGGCTGAGGTATTTAAATCACACCACACGAGTGGGAGAGCGATCCCTACTAGGCAGAGCTCACTGGGCTGCTGCTGCTGTCCATTGGATTATATATATCAACCATCATGGATTACCCAGGCAAGGCAAAGAAATTCCCTTTACCTGTGCTTTTGAATGTATCTATCCACTTCTCTGTCCAAGTTTTATGTCATATCAGGACAGGAATTAAAACTCTATATTATAATAAGGTTAGGCTTGCATTTTGGAGGGGAGAGTATTTTTTTATTATAATTTTTTTGTGCATTTCAGGTTTTTTCATGTGTAACAAAATTACCTAATTAAATAAGGTTTGATTATATTAATGTCAAGCATTCAGTATCAGATTTTTTTGCTTTTCAGAATACTCTCAAAAAAGTGTATAAAGAATTCAAATAAATCCTGACAAACACAATTCTAGGGAAAGTTTTCTAAAATGTAAAGTCCAAGTGTTTGTTTCTACATTACAAACCTTAATAGTACAAGCAGTTTCCTTTTAGCATTCATTCTGGATTTATTTACAGTCTATTTGGAACCAAAAAAAAAACCTTAGTGTGAGCTGCCTTATCTTAAACAGTGGACAATGGAGCCAACATGTAAAACCATATATTAGCATGTCAGTCAGAGTATTATTGTACTCCCTCAAAATAGTAGGTCTACTTCAAACAAGACTGTGATTTATGATTCAAAATCACAAAAACTCTCTTTCTAAGCCAATAAAGAAGGCACCTAGGAATGTCTTTCTAAGCCAATAAAGCAGACATCTAGGAAGTGTAGATCTAACCTATTCAAAGGGATTTTGCCTTTCATGAAATCAAATTCAGTGTCTTCAGTGTTTTCAGCACTGAAAGAGTGCTTCATAATGAGAAAAGGAACTGATCACTGGTGTACAACAGCCTGACCTAACCACAGACTTCACTGGAAGTGTGCAGGAGAGGTTTTGTAAATGTTGCATTAAGAATAACTGGTGGTTGTCTTGTTTTGGTACGAGCAAGAAAATAAATTCAAGTAAATGTAAAAGACGGCTCCTAGATGGCAGGCCCCATTACATTTATGTCTAACATTACTAATTAGACTTCTGAGAAAATTAAGGGACTGTAAATGCTATTGATTTCAGAATTTAGTTGAAGCTATAAGAACCATGGTGTTTGTCACATACAGAGGTGACTTGAAAGATCTTCACACACAATGGAAGTCAATGTGGTTGAAGCTGAAGCTGCAGAAGGCAGAGCAAATACATGAATGAAAACTGTTCAGTGTTCATGAACTTATCAAATGCTGGCAGGACATTTGGTGATGTGATTCACAGAATCACTGGGTTGGAAGAGACCTTCAAGGTCATCTAGTCCAACCCAGCCCTAACACCTTAACTAAACCATGGCACTGGGTGCCACATCCAATCTTTTTTAAACACATCCAGGGATGGTGACTCCACCACCTCCTTGGGCAGACATTTCTAGTACTTTATCACTCTGTAAAAAACCCTTTGTAAAAAACTTTTTCCTAATACCCAACCCATACTTCCCTTGGCACAGATTAAGGCTGTGTCCTCTCATTCTGTCAGTTGCTGCCTGGAGAAAGAGACCAAGCCCTGCCTGGCTACAACCACCTTTCAGGGAGTTTCTTTATAAATGTCTGTTTTATGCTGAATGTAAGATCTGAATGTAATAATAAAGCAAAGGTTTCTGATTCTAGCATACTTGAGGGTAAAACTTTCATTGACTTGAGCTGAGCCAGGAAAACATCCAGCAGGTATTTTTGCAAATATAGCACAAAACATAGGCACTACATATTCTTATATCTTCCTCAGTACATTTAAACCCTTGTTTTTCTTTTCCACTGACGCTGTCACAGAATTCCTGTTCATCTTCTTTATATTGTACTTTCCAGACCATCTTAGGGAAAAAAAAGGAAAAATATATAGAAATTTTTGGAACGCATTATCAAACCAACTTCTGAAAAAGTGAAAGTATTTTGCAGAAGATTAAATTCACACTAAATTTGTCAATGCAAAATTTTAAGTCTTGTTCTGTTAGCTTTGTGGGGGACTTACCCGCTGAATCCAAGTGCTTACACAACTGTGCTAAGAAATTTCAAACACAGCCTTCAGCATCACTTTAGTGGAAGAGGCAAAGAACTGCCTGTCAGAAATTTCTAGCTTGGCACACACTGAAATCTCCAACTGTCTTCAAGTAGGGGCAGGATTTCTCTTTGGAAGAGGTATTTCCATTAGTGATGAATGCTGTAATGGATTTTTTATATGAGCAAATGGACACTTGGCATATATAATTCTATTTCCCTAGTATCATTTACCTTAGTTCAAAATGTGTAATTCCTTTAGTGTTTTGTAAATTGTTGTTTTGAAGCAGTGCCAGAAATTAGAATAAAAATTGGAATAACCATAATATTATTTTCAATATGGAGTGCACATATAAATGGAAGGGACAAAATCAGGACATAATTCAAACTCATTATAAATAGCAGCTTAACACTGAAATGTGCTGATATGAAAAAAATTAAGTACAGGATTAATTATAGAGAAAAATAAAGTGAACACATGCAGTAAGCTAATTAGATGTGAACTTGTGCATAGAAAAAAGAATGTTTACTCTGTCCAGAGACAGATTTAAGATCTACTTATAATTTAAAAAATCCTGCTAATGGTACTTAAGGACATTAAAAGTTCCTGCAAAATATTTCTTCAAATGATAGGATTCAAAATAAAGGGAATTGCATGTACTTTCCATTCACTTTAGAACCATGTGCTTCAGCAGTTATTAGATATAAAAGCTATACAAAGCCATATCTTCTGAATGGTGCTGGCCTCACAACATTTCTGCTCTATGCTAGTTTTCCTGTAACAGATTGGATTTGATAATGAAGCCCTTCCAGGTTATTTTTGAGCACTTATGCCTCTTGCACCAGATGGAAATTAACTTTTTACATGATCAAATGTCATCAGGACAACAAATTACTGTGACAAATATTCACCTGCTCTGCTTCAAGTGTTCATCCTTGGAGACTTTTGGTGTGTAATTTATGGGAAATCCAACTTTAAATGAAAAGGAAATGTAGAATTATACCAAAGGTTGGGTGTCAAGTAGTACACATCCAGTAAGAGAGCTTGTTGCCAGGGTAATGGGGAAAATACAGGAAGGTAAATGAAATGTGGTGAAGTTTTCAAAAGGCATGTAGCTGTTGGCTTTCTTTTTAGACCAGTGTTTGCTTCAAAGAATTATTGAAATTTTCCACAGTCCAAAGATGCTCATCCCTTCAACACTGAGCAAAGCATTCATCAATACAATTCCAAACTCACTGCTCTAAGCTGCATCTCTAAGAGCTTTCAAAGCATTAAATAGAGGGAGAGTCCAAGGGTCGTGGCCTTATCTCTGATCTCTTGTTTGAGCAAGCAGGTGGCAAAGGCTATTCCCACAAGTACATGGAGCCAGCTGTCTGTACAGAGAGAGATGAGAAATGAGAAATGGTCTCTAAGCACAGAAACAACAATTGTCCCTGAGCTTTTTGGTTTCAAAAAGGATTGATTTTTTTCCCCTCACCCATCTGTGTACTTTATATACATATATGTGTTTCAGAAACAGATGAGAACCATGTGAAATGAGGGGTTTTTTTCTTTCCTTGTTATGTTTTATCCATAAGACAGGCTTTCTTCCTTCTGTCCAGCCATCCTTTTTCTGTTTGCATTTACCTTCGGGCCAAAGCCAAGACCCACTGATTAGATGGAGTGTTTTTGTGGGTTTCAGAGACCATTTTTTAAAAGTTCTTAAGACAGCACCACTTACAGAGAGTGTTCTGGTTCTTTATGCTGTTACAAGATGGTAAATTTTATAATCTACTGCTGCATAGGGTGCTAATAAATGCCTTTCTAATAGATGAATACTTTTATTCCTAAAATGTCGATTACTGTAAGTGATTCGGAAATCCTAATGAATAATTATGTATAAGGAAGTAATTTTGAAAATGAGACTTTGGATTGCATGAAAACAAAAAGAAATGCAGTTTGCTTAAGAGGTGCTGATGAGATCAAAGAAGTCCAACAGAAAATGGAACTCTTGGACTTGAAAGGAATAATTTTGTTAAGTGTGAGCAGATATGACTCTCAAAAAGAGTAAGCATCCAAATAAGAGGCATTTAATCTTACAATAAAACAGTGCTTGAAGCATTTGCAAACATTCATCACATTCTTTCAGTATGGGCAAGGAATATTTTAAGCTAGATTGTCACTATCCTTTCTGGCAGAATTCAGTTTATGAATACAAATGGCCTCTCTACCCGGTTTGCTAATAATAACAGGTTAGAGGATGCCTTTGGACCCACTGCTGGTTTAAAAAAAAAACCACAGTTGGTGAAGAGGTCACAGGTTGCTTCTGGGTATGATGTTCTTTGTGGCAACAGTTAAATATAAAAGTTTGACTGATATAATTTCCTGCAGCTCAGATCTACATTCTTGTGCCTTTCTTCCGTGGGTTCAACACTTCTTGGGAATTTATTTATTTTCTGAGCGAAGTCATATCCTTTTACTCTCAGGCTTTCAGTAAGCCTCCTACTTCACTTGTCTTTGAAGTAAGAACGTTCTTCAATATTTCAGGAGTTCTACAGTGTTTCTACTGCCCTGTTAAACTTCAGGTGCTGGGGAGGTTGGCCTTTATATTTTGGGTGGAGGTTTTTTTTGTAAAAATGTAAGTCTTTCTTTTCTGTATTATTTTTTGAAAATTTCCCCCGAGTGTCTGAGAAAAATCTTCCGAAGAGTTTCAGGTTTCTATCTCTTTCTTTTCAACTCTGTACACAACACAAAAGTTTCTGTCTCAGCCTTTTTTTTTTTCCCCTCTGCAGAAATAAAACCTTCAGAAATAATGTCTTTCTTTTTGCTTGCCATCTAGTTGTCTTAAATACACTTTCATTTGAAGTATCCAGATAAAGATGAGTTAAAGAGAAATGTCTATTTTTTTTTTTCATTTGCTTTCAGGTAAGACTGGATTATCCCATGATGTCCTGCATTAAAATTTGAATAATAAAGGATGATTCTGCCTAAACATTGTGCACTGTGTGCTAAGGTGGATGCCTAAGGATTTGATGTGCCTGATGTACAAACCTTTCTGAGATGCTCATGCACATTGCATACCTTCTCCTGTCCTGATTTCAGAAAGCATTCTAGGGAACGTCACACAGTATGAACTCAGCAATGTTGCAACAGTGTGATTAGACTGTGAATCCTGTATTGGTAAAAGTGATCTTTTAATTGCTGATTTTTATTCAGAAATTATAAAGAAAAGGATTGTACCAGGTGTTTTAGACTGTGAAGTTAAGAGAGGAGCACTTGAACTGCCAACTACTGAAATAAAAATGGTTCACTGTAGTTTTACTGAACAGAATATGGTATCAGTTTCACATTTCCATGCTGACTCCCATGTACATAAACTCTCACTTATAATATTACCAATGCAAATCAGTGCATAGACACAGATAGTTATCTCATATTACCTTCCTCAGGAGAGTGATTTTGGCAGGTGAGTACACCTAAAAATGTTCTGTTCTAAATACCTGGTTTTGTGAAGTTATCTGCTCCATAATGTTTAAGTTGTTATTATTAGTCATGTCACTTTCTTGGTTGGTGATCAGCTGCCAAAGATTGAAGTGACATATATTCATCTGTGGGAAGTCAGGAGAGTCAGTCTGGATGAACAGGATGTTCTGCTTTTCTTCCATTGCTCTGAACCAGGAAAGCAACGACTATAAGACAAAGCTCAGAAAATGCTTCTGGTGGTCAGACAATCTATTTCTCCAGAAAGGGCTGTGAGTGATGTGTGCAGCTGCAGTAGAATCCAAGTTCATGCAGCTCCTGACGAAAGGAACTCCAGAGCCTGACAAGTTCAGTGTCTGCCTAGGGTCATGAAAGATGTTTTCAGTACTTTATGTAGGTCTTTAGTCCTAGATGTCGTGGCTTTGTGCTCTGTGAACCCATGATGGGTTTAACTTCCCTGTGTGATTCCTCCTAACCTTGTCTGGTTGTGCTGCAGACTTTGCTGTCACATATATTTTCAGAGCGTTTTCAGACTTCCAAGATGATGACACCTAGGCAGCCACAACTCCAGCTTGCTCAGAATTTCACTGGGAGCCCCATTATTGGTAATGCTTCATAAATGTTCAATATTCTGAAAATGGTGAAAAGTAGTTTCAGTACTCTGAGGAAGTGGGATAAAGCTAACAGGTAGAGAGGAAGTACTGGAAATTCTGGAGTTTTCATGTAAGTATTCAACACATTTTGGATCCCAACTTAATAGCTAATAATGAAATTATTTGGCGATTCAGTTTAAGTAATTTTTTTTAAATAATACAATATTTCTAAAATATTAAAAAGTAAGGGATTTTATTCAGACATTGGAATTTTTTGAGAAAGGAAAACAACTTTCAGTGCAGACACTTTGGAAAACATAGTAAAAAATAAATAAATCATATTATCAGTGAAAAAAGAAACAATCCTAAAGGAACATTTAATCTTTCCTTATGTATACACAAAGAAAGAACCCATACTGCTTTAATCTGGTCTGGGATTGATTTCAGTTGGCTCCAGTGATGGATCAGGATGCAATTGTTTGTGACAGATATGAATTTCTTGTAGGTATTTTGTATAAAAACACAGAGAAGTGACAAGAAACCTAATAGGTATTTGGACAACAGCAGAAGTTTAATCTAGCTTTGAACCACATTTATTTCTGTAGGAATGTACTGCACTCAACCCTGAATGAGATTTAGTTATTTTGTGCACAGATTATGATATCACCACAATAAGCATGACAAATGCTCCAATTTGAGCAGGAATCGTGTCTGAATGTTAAAAATCCCCTTCCAGGCATTGCCTCTGGATTTCTAATTTCCTAACCATATTCATTAAGAAAAATATATGAGATATCAGCAAGTCCATATTTTAATAAAGAACCTGAAAAGCATCCAATTAAAATTCTCTGGCAGAAAGCACTTTTACCTATAAACACTCAGACACATGCATATGTGCATCCACACGTACCTTTTCCCAGTTCCAAAAATTTTAACTGTTTTGGGTCTCTCTCCAGTAAAAACTCTTCATGGGGTTCCTGACCAATACTGTGTTTTGTCAGGTGCTCATAAAAGTATTTACTGGGCCATCTCTGTTGACCAAGCAGAACTAGTCTGAAAAATTGACTGCAGTGTAACATGGTGAAGTGTAGAGATATTTTCTGACAGCAAAATCTTTTTTCACACGATATGCAGGTGAAAAATTGATGGGTTTTCATCAGGTCTCAAATGTATATAACCTGGTCTTCTTCCAGCTCAAGAATGATGATCACTCATAAAGCTTTACAATGAGAAGAGGTAACAAAAAGAAAATAGAAATATATTTTGCATTTTGATTAAGTTTATTTGTGAAGCATGTAATATGACATTAAAGGAATTGTTAAAGTTCTCGAATTTGGCATCATAATGCATTGCTGAGATTTATGATTAGTGATTGTAGCCTCAAAATGTCTTTAATCTGAGCATGCTTGTTATTTTTTAATATGTGTACCTACCTTCTATTTGTAACTTTTTTTTACACTTTCCTATTTTGTGAAACTATCTCGTGGCTTGAGTCTGAGGTAGAGCTCTTATTTTGAGCTGTTGTTGCTTGTTCACTGTAATTTTGAACATTTTTTCCTTGTGTGTAACACCTTTTTCATATAAAATAGTTATGTGAATCTTCTGTCTATAACCAGAAGAGGCTGCTGAAGGTGGGAAATTTTAATGAATATTTGAACTGTGATACACTGGCTGATGACTTGGAGTGTGAGTCGGACTGTGGTCTCCTTTATGGTGAGTTATTAAACCCAGTTTATTTTTTTTTAACATACTGTCATTATTAAAAACTTTGCAAAATTTGTCTTAAGACTAGTTGCATAAACCTGGTTATCCTAGGCAAAGTTCAGCCCAGTCACACAAACCTCTACTTTCTTTTGGTTAAGTTCATATGGTACGTAAAATTATACCTTTATGTAAACATTATATCACTCGTATTTTCATTTTAAAATATACTTTGATTGTCTATTTGATGTAAGATTAAGATATGGTGAACCTGAACAAATCAAGATGATTCTAACAGAAAAGTTCAACTGTAGGACCTATTTATTAATAACTAAACTTATTTATTAATAAAAAAAAGTTTTTATAATTGGAAGTGATCAGTGTGCTTCATACAACCTGGTAGTAAATGTCTCTGCACTCACAGGGCTACTTAAATTCAAAATCAATTTGGTAATATTCCAGCTGGAAATTACAATAAATTAAGGTAATTTCTCCAAGCAATGACAAAAACACTAAGTAATAGAGCTCCTTCCTTTATGTTGAATCACATAAATAGAATTAGAGCCCATTTAATTACATCTATTGTTGAATGTTTTGATCAAACATTTAAATACCTGCTTCAGGACTCACAATCACATTTCTCCTTGCTAAGCTGGAAACATTAAACTCCCAAGCAATCAGAGTAGGCATATTTGTTCTGTAAAAAAAGGACATAGGAGAAAACTGGCTAACGAGTAAAGCTACTAATTGAGGGGGGAAAAAAAAGGGAGAAAAATAAGCCAAGCCCTACATATTGTGGATTTTTGCATTTCATTTAAAATATATGTTGATTTCTATTATACCTTGCCTTTACAGTCTGTGTTTTATTTTTCAAAAGATATAAAGGCCTAGGAAATAAGGGTAAGTAAGCATTTTCCTTTCTCTTTGCACGCATCTCCATGTAATATTGCAAGATTTACCATATCTCCAAAGGAGAGGCTGATCAGTGCAAAGTACTTTGTGGGACAATACAGCTAGATTGTCTTTATCTTCTCTGAACTTCAAAAACTATATTCTGCAAATACTCTCATCTTCTAATTTGACATGTGGAAAAAAATCCTTTTGGCACTCACAATTTGCTTCTTGGTACTTTTCCTTGATGTCATCTTTAATCAAACAAAATTATTCAGTGTCACAAAACCAGATTTCTGGAAATATATGTGCAGTCCTTAAGCATCTGCAGTCCTTGGTATGTTTTGCATGTGTCATGGTATGTTTTGCATAGCCTGACTATGACTTTTGAGATTTGCTCAGGTTTTCTGATAGTACTGCACTAAGGAAAGGAAGATGGTACAACTTGAGGCCACTGTGTACCTTCTAAAAGAACAGACAAAAAACTTTGGGGGGAATTCTTTGCTTTCAGTTTACTCAGTAACTTGGTCTTGTACTCTCCAATCCCTTGTTTTCCTTCCTTATTTAAGGCAATAAGAAAATGTTTTCTCTTGGGTCTTGGAGAGGTCATAAGGAAAGAGCACTGCACTGACTGGATGAGATTATATAGAATTTGTTCAGGCTATTAGGTCTTGGAAGCAGTAGACACAAAATCTGCAAACGTGAAATTCATGTTTTTCATATTTAAACTCTTTGGCCTATTCAGGTAAACTGAGATGCAATAAGTTGACTCAGGAAATGCAAAGGACCACATTCAGATGGATTAGCTGGAAAAGCCTGTGCAAACTCTAGTTGATGTTGACAAGTGAACTATGGAGTCTGTGTTTTATTGAATTTTGTTCAGTTAAATAATGTATGAAAGTGACAGAAGGAAATGTATTAAACTTATACATATGGATGTTACAGTCATGCATGAACATTTTGGACATAAAAAGCTATTTAATCATCTTTCTCAGATAATGATGTTTGATGTTTTTCTCAGAAGTACTTTAAATATAAGCAGATAGTATTAATAAAGCAATGGAATTGAATTTTAACAGGAATTTTTGTTAAGTTCATGAATATTCATCCAGGTAACTTCTGCCTCTGGACTAGATATCCATGATTTTCAATGCCTGCATAGCATGACTGTAGTCCTGAGTAGTTAATTAAAGCCTTATTATTCATAACAATAGATGAATAAACCAAGACCTCCTACATGGATACAAGTCTATATTGTTGTAAAAGACATTCAATTTCATGTAGACAAAATGGAAGTTTCTGAACAGTAATTATGCTTTTGCAATGTGTTATAATTGGACAAATAAGGTTGAAAATGCTTTCCCTTTTATATTCCGTAGAACAGTAGTGAGTGAGATATGCTAAAAATACATGAAATCAATTTCTCTCGCTTATTTCACATGATATTTTATGTTCCATTGCATATTTATAATAAGAATTTGTGAGAATACAAATGATAAATGAGTGACAAAATGTAAATTTTTTAAAAAGACAGTATTATAGTAATGTTTAAAACTAAAAAAAAAAAAAAAATTAATATTCCCACTATGTGATTATCAGTGAGTGAAATGTGGGCGTTTCAGAAAATGGAGGAAAAAATACAAAATCCATTAATTGTACAAAGTTTATAAAGGGCTTTACATTTACTTAATCCTTGCTTAAGGGTTTGCAAATTCGTTTTGTATTTTATCTCACTGCTGAGGTACTTCTTCATTGAAAGAAGAAAGTTTTGCCATTGGTTTCAGCAGAAACCAGATTTTTCCCCATGAAGTGCAGATTATTGTAGGTATTTCACTTATTTTCTCAATAGGGTGCATATTTTAAGGTATTAGAGAACTTTCTCCAGATCTGTACTCAAATAAATTTCACCCCATCAGTATTGAATATCATAATGACATTTTGGGTTCCAGGAACTAAATTCTGCTTTAAGAAGGACTGAGTGAATATATTCAAGTAACAGAAATTTTTAAATGCTGTGACTGTGTTTTGGAATCCATTTCAAACACAGATGGACTTGCTTCACTTTTCAGATTCAGCCCAACTCCCCTCATATGGCTGCGTGGTCCCACTTATCTGGAAATTTCTACAGGGATTCACATGCATCCCTGTCTTGTCTCTCATATGATTTTTATGTCAGTGGTGCCACTTAGCGTGAATCTCTACTCACCAGCTGGTACCTGAGTAGAAATGTTAATACCAATATATATGTCAAAACAGGTTTTGTTTTAAGATGCTTGTAAATTAGTAATACTTTTTAACTGAAGATTGTGTTGTCTCGAGACATATTGTTTCACAACTGAAAAGGTTATATTTTGTGTTTCTGCATACTTAGCAAGCAACAGTCTCCTCTAACAGGCCAATTTGAAAGCTTAGCTAAATGCAATTAGATTGTAGCTTTATTGATAATGAACCATGCTTTGCTGTGTGACTAGTCCTTCCCTTATCCAGAGATAGAGAATAATGTAGGCATGAACTTAAGGAAATGTATTATAGAGTGGTCAGTAGTCATGGCTCACTTTATCTCACTTAAATTAAAGTGAGGTTTGGAAGGGCTTCTGTACTGATTGTATGGAAGGCTAAAATATAAACAGATTATTAAAAGGAATGTTTGCTTATTAAATAGTGGTTGTCTGAATCCCAGCATCACCTGTCTGAATGGGTGGTTTAGTTTCAAAGTTGCAGATCATGGAGTTGATTTTAAAATTCTGGCAGTAAAATCAAGGAAAGGTTAGAATATTTGTTGTACTTTCTCTCTCCTTTCAGTATTTCATTATTGAAGTGCTCCTGACAGAAGCAGCTTTTTCATTAGGTTTCTATGAATATGCCTCTTTTAGGACAGACATTTTCAGTTGTGAAAGGCAGAGGAAAAATTAAAAAGTAAGATCTCAGAAAGATCTTAATACCTCTGTTAACTCTGCATACCATAAAGCATAGAACTGATACTTCATTTTAACCATCTGTTAGTGTTTCTATTGCAACAGCATCTCTCTAGAGTGTCTACTCAGTTGTTCCTCTGTGCTAGACATTGTACCCCGTTGTACAATACATGCCTTCCTCCAACAGCTTATGATCTTATGATCTAAGGGCCTACTCTTGCAATGGATACCAGTAACCAAATGGAGCACAGAAAAGCCCAAAGAAAAGCCCATAATATCCAAACTCATGGACCTTTGATTGCAGAATTGTTAAAGCAATAAGCAGTGCTAGCAGCAATAGAGAAGAAAAATTTCAAGCTCCTTTTTTTAGTTCATAACAAGGACCCCATTCAGCAGTGCCTAGTGTGCCAACTAGCAGACTAGGTCAGAGTACTTTATGCAATTTCATTATAAGCCCTGCTATTGAGAAATTTATAAGACTGCTATAAAACTTCACTCAAGGCTGATCAGTGCCAAAGAACATTCCTTTTCCACTCAAAAATAACATGTGGCTGCTGTTGATAAATGATGGGGTTGCAAAAGTGGAGACAGAGAGAAATTTACAAAGGCATAAATTGGGGTTGGACACCCATTCTCTCTTTCTTGGAATAGCAGCCAATAAATTCAAAACGAGGAGAAGCAAAAAACTTTTACACAATTCCTGTGTAACAAAGCATAAATTTTGATTAATAGGAAGAAGTAACAGTGGGAATTTTTCTGCATATTTTTCTCCCTCCCTAACAGGAAATTCTGATTCCAACTCCTTAAAAATTGTAATTGAATTTTGGACCTCGTTCTTTTGGTGATTGAAACTTTAAAAGGACAAGTTTGCTAGAGTTTCAAAATTATGTCCTGTAACTTCTTAATATAATTTTATACCTGCCCACATTGTCATTTTAACAACTTCCTGCTGTAATAAATTGTAATGACTATCTGTCCATGATCACCTGTCACCTATAAAGTATTGCAATATACATTTTGAAATTGGACAAATTAATCTTTACGTAATAGACTTTTTCACTGTCTTATTTCTTACATACCTCTAATATTTCTTCTTCTAAATTTGACTGCCCTTTAATTAATGAAATTAAATAAGAAGAGTTAGACAAAGGAAATGAAATTTCAGGTTGCCAAAGGGCAAAAAGTTTGAGCAATATACACAAAAAGCATGGCAAATCAGAGTTCTTCTTGCACCTCTGTTATTCAAGGACTTACAGATAATAATAAAAAATGCCAATCTCTTTCTGTTTTAGAATGAATAGTGAGTATGCATAGTATTTTCAAGTATGTATTGCCTGGTTATGTTTTCTCCTGTCATCAACAACAGTGATTTCTAGAAAGGTGTGATTGGTCCTCACTGACTTGGATATAACAGTCTCCCTATAAGTACTCTACCTCCTCTCCAAAATCAAATTAGTCATGGCATTTTGCAGCACATTCTTCACCCAGACACATTTAAAAAAATAGTAGCTCCAGATGTGAACAAAAGGATAGGTGATGTTTAGAAAAAGCTGCTTCTGACTATTAGTCTAAAATGAACAACTGCTCTGTTAGCAACTCTGCTGGTTTTAACTTCCTTTCTTTTCTCTGGTGTTTCAACTTTCTATGATGAGAGAAGAGATGACTAAGAGAATGCTGCTTGTGGAAGGCAAATTAGTAAAAAAGGAATGCATGCAGAATGAATACCACTAGTAAAGTGATATAAGTTCTTGGACTACAAATAGAGAATGGGATGCTTTGGCAAATTACCTGCAGCCTTCTGAGTCCTTAGGTTTTGTTGAAACAGACTGACTTATAGGGTACAGAATATCTACCTTCTCCCTCTAAAATTCACTGACACTGAAAGAGAAAATTCCATAGGGTTGCCTCTGGAGAAGACATAAAATATGTCTAGATAAGTAAAAAATTTTAGAAAGTATTCTAGTTGGAGTTAAACTGTTACCTAGGTCAAACTGGGAATTAAAAACAACCTTGTATCCGCTATCGTAAATGACAGAGTTTAGTACAGAATTCCTAATTAATTTTAGAAAGGAACAAAGGACCTGTTAGAAATGTGATGTTATCTTATCTCCTTTAAAATTTTGTTATCTCACTGTTCTCAAATATATATTGTTATACATAAGGAATAAAGGAGGAATATAATTTTTAGATTTTCCTATACTTATCGTTCACCATTTCATACATACATTTATATGTATTTAAAAGTCTTATGTGTGCTGTGTGTATAGATGTTTTGTTGTGAAGTGGAAAATCTGCTTTTCATAGTAGTAAATGGTGGTAGGAATTTTTTCTCCCATATATGATATGGCACTGAAATATTAGGAGTATGATTTTGCAGGAGAATAACAGTTTTAAATATATTATATGTTTAAAATCCCAACTGAACATAATATAACTTTACTAGCTCATTTCTCCTGAGGCATCAACACCATTTATCACTACTACTTCCATCTGGCATGTCTGAACTATCATGATCAGCATTTTATGGGGAAATGAAAGCATTCAATATGGTCTCTCTTCTCTAATGCTCTTAGGTTAGATACCATACTGCTGCAGAGAGCAAAGATGCATTTTATCACACACTTGAGAGACATCCATTTGACATACTTTATGTTTTCCTAGGCTAAGACCAGCCAAGCTTTTCCTTATTTGCACTGACCTGGCATGAGGTCATTTGCTATAACAATGTAAAATTAATTTCAAGGTTTTGTTATACTGCAGTGTTTAAGGTTTGACACATTCAGGCAAATATTTGGGGGCTAAAACCCAAACTCTAGTATATTTTTTGCAAATCTTAAAAAAGGCAATGGAATCTCTTGCCCAAATATTTTGTCCCCAAGAAAATGCTGCATGTGATTTTCTTAACTGAGGCCTTTCTGAAGATGTGGTAGTTGCTCTTTTTTCGTGGAGGATTCATGGAATGTAGGCCAGTAACTTAATTAAGTGTGCTTGTAGTTTTAGTTTAAAATTTAAATTCCATTGAGTAAAAATATATGGCTGTTCCTTTTTGCACCACAAATTCACGAGTCTCTGTCAATTTCTCAGACTCTGTGAACCATCAAGTGAGAAGCAGTGTTAGTACAAATATGTTTTATCATCAGGTCCTTTACAGCCATTTGTGAACATTAGAAAAGGAATATGAAGGAATAGAGAAGGAATTATGAAATAAAATGTGAGTCTATAACTCTTCATAGATCACATCACAATCCTTAAATCCTTTACTATTTCCCCTGATAACATATACCTACTTACATAATTTCAAACTCCATTTTTCAGTGCAACATTAAAATAAAGACATTCTTTTTATTAACATTACATAGGCCATGAAAAAATACAGGTAAATTTAGCATAATAGGATGTGGTGTGGTGTGGCTTGCTAGGAGGTTTTGGACAGATTTTCTTCTGAGTATTGCTTTTTACTGGCTCATGCTTTTTGATGTTTGAAAATTATTACATTAAGACAACGAATCTTCTAAAAATTGTCGTTTATATGGTCACCCCTTATCTCTCAAATTTCTCTTTCACTCTTTTTTAGTATCACAACTGAACCAAGCCCTGTCATCATCTGCTGTAAAATGGCTAATAAGGTATGACTTGGACAGGATTGTGGCTGTATTTCTTTTACATAGGTAAGCACTGACTATGTCAACTAAAAGCAGCTCTTCTTTACATAAATCCAGGTCTACATTAAGTTAGTGCATAGCTAATACCAAGCTGGGGCCTGAACTCAAACACCAACTCCATAATTTCACCCTAATCTACCAGAAAATCCAGATGTATATACATGGAAGACAGGTGATTTTTCTAAACTTGTCTCTACTGTGGAACCTGATTTAAGCATTCTATTTGAGGGGTTTGAGAACAGTGTTTAACCTCTCAGCCCAGGCTAACACTTGTGAGCAATAGGAAAACCATTCCAAACCTGCAAGTTCTCTGGTACAAGTGACTCTCAGCTGCATTCCCCTCCTCTGGGTTGGTGATTCCATTCCTGCCTTATGATATTCTTGTTGGGAGAAAGGAATCCCAAAGTATGACTCCACTGTTAATGGGAGCATCCAGGGGACCAGGAGCCTGAAATAAACCTCTAAACATCACACCTGTGTAGTGCAGATAGTGTTGATGGTGTCCAATTTGACATTTCCCTCTACATTTCACTTCCATGTAGTTCAGGTGTTGTATCACTAAGGTCAAAAATCTTCATGTGTCTTCTCAGAAAAGCCACTTAGATCAGAAATCCAGTTAGGAAAACTTCATTTTGAAAGGTAAAGTTTAGAAATGGGTTTGAAAAATCTCATGTGTTTATCAAGTGCTTAGTGTTGTGTTCAATAGCACGCAGATGTCACGCCAACCTTGAGGAGAAAATGACAATCACAAAGAACTAAAATCTGTTAAGAACTCTAAATACAGCTGTGTCCATTCAGCTAGTTCTCTAATACAGAAATTTAGTTTATTTTTAGATAATATTTAGATAATAACTCTAATTCCAGAAGAGAGGCAACATTGAAAGACTCTTATTGGTATTATGACATCTGTTATTAGAGTGAAAATTGCTTCTTATATATTAGCACTATAATACCAAATACAAATACATTTACACTATCACAACGATTCTGCACAATTTTTTAAAACCTTTATATCTGTTAATACTGAAAGAGCCAAATAACTTACTGCCTAGCCAGTAATACTTCCAAATAGCTTTTCACATTCTATGGAAACATAGATTTCAGTATCTGTTGAAGAAATTCAAATTAACACAGCTTTGGAGAATTAAACCTAACTGATTATGATGGCAAAAAGTCCTGAAGGAATGATTCTCCACAGGTTTGCAAACTACTGTTTGCAAATCACCAGGGGTTTTCACTAGCTTCACATATGCTTTTATACTCTTCCCAAGAGATAAACCTGTTTTATACACTCTCTAAAGGGAAGAAGGAATGGCTTGACTTATCTATATTTGTTTTTTTAAAAAATCTCAGGCTTGGAGTCCTTTGAGCAGTCAAAACAAAATTGAAAATTCTAAAAATCAGAAATCAGAGTTCCTATATTCCTAGCATTCCAAACAAAAACAGGTGTCTGTGCAACAACCAGTAACGTAACCACCAGAGGTCCTGAAAGGTTTTACTCATTCATTCAAAAGCAGATACTGATAATAATTTTAAAAACTCTGGAATTCATTGCAAATATTTTCTATTTGTCAAGAAAATATTAGTATGTGACTATTGTATATGAAACAGTAATAAATAAATAGAATAATTATAATTTATATACTGATTTTTTCCCCAATGGTTTTATGTGACTTGTATACAATAATAATTTTGCTGTGAATAACTGTTTTGAGCTACCATCTCCCTGGAGGCTTTCAGAGCTTTATTTGAGATGTTTTTATCACCCCCACAAGCATACTTATTGAATTTTCATTTTCTTTTTTGTTTGAGGTTTTTTAGATACAAGTAAGTAATATGATGAGTAAAACGATAGAATTTACCACAGAAGAGCATGCATATTGAGGTGAAAAGTATGTTAAAATCTTTTGTTTAATCTGAGTTCATGTACCACTTGCCTAATACACAAGATATTAGACACTGACCTATGCCCATTTCTGTATATCTCCTGTCGTCAGGCAGAAGTGAAATGTCAGCTGATGATCGGTGCACTATTACAGGTTCTGACTGGATGGAAATGGAATGTGTCTATAAATCTACCCGTTAAGATGTCAATAAAGATTACACCAGCAGTTAACTTGGGGTTTTGCTATCCTTAGTTTGGCAATTACATGTCACATTAAAGACATGTATTAATCCAAATTTCAAACACCTATCAAATGATAGGAGCACCAACACAAGCTTATTTTTCACTATTTACGGTGTCTAACCAATGCCCTTATGTTGCAGAAAATGTGCACAAACAGGATGAGACAAGCTAAGCAAACTTTTCAAAATCTAGGACATAGCATTCACTTTCCATGTGTGCACTGTCCTTTGTATAAGCTCGAATGAAATCCATTATGTCATCACTGTTCAATGGGGCTAGGGAAAGCAGAAATATTAGCATCACTGAACTGCCAAAAAGCAGACCTTGCAAGTGTTGAGGTTGAAGCACAGAAGGGAAAATCTTGTACAATATTGCCTGGTAGAGACACACTTGACATGTGGGCCAAATGTTTCTGGCACCACAGCTTAAAGACGTCTTTCGCAGCATGGTCATGGCTCAGAGTTTCTTAGGTTTTCATCATGTTTTAGAGCAGTATATGGTGGAGAAATTGTGCAGGAGAGGAACCACCTCTGACTTCAGTGAAAGAAGGATTGTGACCATAACTTCATTTCAAAAGTAGTTTTTTTTAAAATATAGACAATATCAGTTAAGAGAAGCTACAGTTTATAATTTTTTGTTTTTTTGTTTTAAAACATCCTGCAGCAAATAACACACAGTGCTATAAAAATGTCAGTAAGAAGATGTCACTGACTACCTGCACCTCAAGATCTTTTTATTGGGCTTTTGATTGTTGCCAGTGAAGCTAATAGTTTATAAGTGTATTTAGAAAAACAAATCAAAACACAGGATTGTTTGTAGAAGCAAGGTTCTTCTTAATTAAAGCACTGGGACAGTTTGCACAGCAAGGTGCCATAACTCTCTCCATTATCCTGAACATACTTTGGTATTCATTTATTGAAAGAAGAACTTTTGGATAATAAAGGGTAATTATTTAGAGAGTTTGAACCTAGCTTGGTTTGCAGAAGTTTTCCCTGAGAAATGAGAATGTTATTATTTTCTTGCTAGAATTCTTTTTTTACCTTATGTAAAATACAAGTAAAACACGTATACAGTGAGATTATATGGTTCTGTCTTTTCTGATTAAACATCTGTCACACAAATGACCTTACTTCAAGAAATGTGAAATACTTTTCTTGCAAAGGGAATCAATATCTGTAAAAACTGTTGAAAAAGAATCTTCCAAAAGAATCTGAGTCTCTGTGTAAATAATGATAATATCAGCAAACCACTGTGAAATTTAGAATGCATCAGGCACAGCACTGTCAGCTAGTCCAGGGAGGTAATTGTCCTGCTGGGCTCTGTGCTGGCACAGCCTCACCTCAAGTCCTGTGTGCCACAATATAAGAAAGACATAAAACTATAAGAGAGAGTTCAGAGGGGACAATGAGGATGGTGAATGGTCTAGAGCTGAAATTGTATAAGCAGCAACTGAGTTCACTTGCTCTGTTCAGGCTGTAGAAGAGGAGACTGAGTGGAGACTTCTTTGCAGTCTGCAACCTCCTCATGAGGGGACGACAAGGGACAGGCACCGAGCTCTTTCTGTGGTAACCAGAGACAAAACCGCAGGAAACAGTGTGATTTTGTGGCAGGGGAGGTTCAGTTTGGATAGCAAGAAAAGATTCTTCACCCAGAGGGTGTTTGTGCACTGGGACTTCCCAGGAAAGTGGTCACAGCACCAAGCCTGACAGCTTGAGTGTTTGGGAAATGCTCTCAGGAACATGGTGTGATTCTTAGGGTGCTCCTGTGCAGGACAGGAGTTGGACTCAATGACTCTTGAGAGTCCCTTCCAACTCAGCATATTCTGTAATCTATGATTCATGATGACAATACTGCTTTAGTGAAAAGTAAGAAAATGGTTCAATACTATTTATGTTCTCTTTATAAGAAAATGAAATTCTGATTTTGAAAGTCAATTCTTAAAAGCAGTGAACAACACAGACCAGTTCTCTGCAGTTTCATTCACCTTTCTGTTCTTGCAAATGTCTCTATTTCAGATAACATTTCCCATATTTTCTGCAGTTAATGTGTCTTCTGAGGTTGGATATGTATTCAACTATTCCCATCTACTTCATAAAGCCTATGATTAAGGCTTTATCTCATTTTTAAAACTCATCTATTCTTCAAAAGAATATTGAGCCTCTACTAATCAGTAAATGTAGCAAAAAAAAATTGGTACATTACTTTTACACAGAGAAAAGAATGTCAAATACGACAACTTGGACCAATTTAATTTCACCTTTTATAAAATCTTTTATAAAATGCTATTCCTTGATTGCTTCCACTTATTTCTGCTCTCATGTGACTTATTTTCTGTCCTTCTCAGTCTTTCTTTTTTGCTGCTGCTTCTCACCTCCTTCCAGTTTTCTACTGTTGCATTTTTGTTGGGTTTCTGTTGAAATACTTGGTGTTCATAATCCTTTGGATTAAAAACTGCTACACTGTACTTGCTGTATGAATACTCACCAGGGAGATAGATTAGTGCATATTTGCAATATTAATAGATCATGATGGAATTACAATGCTGGGACTTTTTGGCATAATTTATGTAAGACAATTCTTTATCTAATATACTTAACAAACTGTTATTTAATTGACAGGTCTCAGAGGCTTTACTTCCAAATCTGTATGTTATCCATATCTTTAATAACAAAGAAAAGCTAACAAACAAGATCATATAGTTAGATACTTAAACCTAAAAACTTTAGGTAGCGCCTTGCTGTTTCTTTAACTGAGTAGTAGTATAGTAATAAGCTATGAAAATCCATGGATTTAATTATTCCTGAAGCTGCTAAACTTTCTTGAAGATGAGCCATAGACTTTGTCCTGGAAAAGGTATGATCATGAAAACTGGAAATAACTAGACATAAACCTAGAAAATTTGATATAAATTTTAAACAGCTAAGTGAAAATAATACTCTTAAAGGCTAACATGGAAGGATAATAATTCATGTTGTTCAGTTCATTATTTAATATGTTTGTGTAGGGAAGTTAGGGTACAAATAGATTTACATCTTTTATATCATGACCACAGATTTATACCTTCTCTATCCAGTAGCAGAAATAATGTTATTTTTGTTTTATACAGGTGTAGATCTATGACCTTGCTTAGAGTTGTGGAATACAAAACTATCTAATAGCTTTAGCTTCAAAGATTTAAAATATGAAAAAGAGCTCTGTATAAATCCATGCTAAGTTTTACAGAGGCACTGGAACTACTTTGCTGAAATGAAGAAGATAAACCATGAGTCCTCAGCATGAGACAACAGTATGAAAATACTAAGAAAGTACCTTGAATGAAACAAGATAATAGGGAAAAGTCATTAGAGATAAAATTAAAGAAATATGGAAGAAAAATACCCCATAAACTACAGCATTATCTTCAGTATGCACAAGAGTATTCTACTTAAAAGAAACCAGGTGGGTTTTGATACACTCTAATACTTTTATAAACTCTTAATACTTTTAAGTCTCATAAAAGAGACCAAGTATAAACATACTCTGCAAAAGTTTGAGAAATATGGCACTGCCCATATAAATGCAATTTTTTTATATTTCAAAAAATTTAATCATTTTATTCATGTGCTGAGACCTTGCAATTTCTTTCCTAGTTCCGGGTTCATAAGTAAAGATGAGAATGTAGACCATTGTTTGACAGATACAAGATTATGTGGTTTGCAGACAAGCATGGTTGTTCTATCATCACAGCCTAACAGTGAAAAAAACCTCAAAGTAATAAAGGAATGTTTGGACAAAGTTGTATCATCAGAGTAAGTTGAATTTGACATTGCTAACTTATAGGGCAACAGCAACCAAATGTGTGTTTCAATGCTTACAGAAATTTTCATGTAAAACTGGGAATTTCAATGCCTGTAATGATGCTGGTGTTAGAGAAACTGAGAAATTATAGACACATTAAGACTAAAACTAGAGAAGAAAAAATTCCCTGAATTCACATTTGCTTAGTGACAAGCTTATCAATAATGGAATTTCTTTTTTTCTATACAGGTATGATCCAAAGTAGTCACTTTCAAGTTGATAAGTAAAGCAATTCCTATAACAGGGAAAAAAACCCAACATGTTGAATCTCAAGTAATTTAGTTAGAAGACTGGGAAGAAGAGAGTGGACGAATTACCAAAAAGGTAAACTATTGCTTTAGAGTGGGGGATTTTAATATGCAGCTTTTATTTCCCCTTCCTATTTCAGAAAAGGTCGGTGCTTCTGAACATGTCTTTTAAGACAGCTAAGCCCGTCACCCTCACTACCTGAAAGTGATTTTGCTTCTTTTCACAGCAGTAAGTATGAGTGGCAGACAGCATTATGCATTTCAGAGGTTAAATGACATTAATAAATCCATTCATGTGGATAGATTACAAATATTTTGACTTACACAGCAGAGTTCTGTAAATTGTTGTTCTTCTTTGCCTGGAAAAGAGTGATACAAAATTAAAACTCACATGCTCAACAAATGCCCTAAATGCCTTAATTCCATTTAATCTCATATTTTATGCTGGTTGGATTTTTTTTCTGGTACCTTGGCTTGTATAGGGACTGTGATCTTGAAGTCACAGAAACTTATGGAAAGTTTGGAGGGTATGGGTCTACTGATCATCAGTTAACAGGTACATTGCTTACAAGGATGTTGGATCAAAACTGATTTTCTACTCAGAGACAAATATCATATGAGATACAAGACCTTACTAAACCATAATAAAAGCAATAAGACAGAGGTCTTTGATAGCAGCAAAGCATTCATCTCTCTGGGGGCGAGTAATCTAATTTCTTTAAGGTTATTCTTTCCTACATTCCTGCCCACTGTAAGATGTAGATAGTGAGGATTCAAAGAAGAACTTTCTTCTGTGTAGCCCCAGTGTTTTGCTCTGCAGTTCAGGAAAGGCCAGACTCTCCCAGGCTTGTAGAAACTGAGGCAAACTCCTGACTAAGTTAGTATGACTTCTACTCCTTGCATTCTCAAGAAGACAGAAGAATGACCTAATTCATGCAGTCTACTAGAGATTTAGGTTTTGACAGAGTGCATTGAACACAGCTGTGGTGTCTCATCAAAGCCAGCCCCTACTCTCCCTGATGGAGAAACCAATCTCTGCTATAACTTCACTCAATTCCCCAGTCATCTTTCTCCTCCTTTCTGCCAGATACAGAGAAGTGTGATGTGTTAATTACCTAATTAACACACCTTCTTTGTAATTAACCTGGCCTTCTCTTATCCTGACTATCCACACCATAAAGAATGATGTCAGCTGGATCAATTTACAGCAATCTTAGCTGTTTACAAGCATATAGGCAGCTTAAAACAAATGGTATGTTAAAGGGTGTTGATAGGGAAAAAAGATGTTTTATTAGCACCTACTGAAGTAGCAAAAAATGGCACTTTCAGTAGGATAAATCTATGTTGTCCTGAGGAGCATTCACTGGAAAGAAAGCTGGAAAACATTCCCATTGGACAGAAACAGGGAAAAGGAGAACATTAGTCTGAAGCACTTGTCTGATGGAATTATGCAGGTTCAGGGAAAACATTTCCTGACAGCAAGATTTGGGTGAGACGTTAGTAATTCTCTCCTGCTTGGAGCATGTTGCTATGTGTAGGTGAATCTCATGGGGAAAAGGGTGATTAGGAGCAAGCAGTTTTCAAGATTAGACTATTTTGTTTATTCTACTTGATTTAAGCAGATATTTTTACGGAGGAATTTTTTTTTAAATTTGTACAGTTGTGAATATAACGAATTTTTAAACCACTAGGGTTAAATCAAAAAAGAGAGTTACATATTGTTGCAAAATACTGCTAGTGCCTTGCTTTTAAGTGATTGATCTCCTGAGTGGGAACCAAAACCTGTGAGGAACTTTTCAGTATAGAGATGCATATTATATTCAATCCCTCTCTAGAGCATACCTATCAGACCTACTTACCAGAGTAGGCTCAAAGTTTTAATTTTCTCTACTTTGGAACTCTGATGTGGAGCATTTTGTTGACAGTTCTGCTTTAAAAAGAAACATTAAAGACAGGGAAAGGGGGAGGGATGAACCAAACAACACAGTAATTGCAATTCTGTGATATCAATTGCAGCTGATTACTCTGAGAAGTCTAGGGTGTAGTATTTTACATACCTTAGCTAGTTAATGTTTCATGAAAATATATAAATAGTCTTGGCTCCTAGAGCTTCCCTTCACAGGTAAGTTCTTTTTTTTTTTTCCTACCAGAGTTGTACATATTTTTTTGTTGTTCTATTTTTAGATGCTCTAACAATTGAGTTGCTATATGAAGGTTCTTAATATTTTTCTGTGCCATATTTAGAAGAATTAAGAGACTTCTGTTATGATTTTATGGGTAACTTTATTCTGAAGGCATTCTATGAACATTTTCAAGTGGTAAAAATCAAAGGGACATGAAAAAAAAGAAATAATTTTTTTATGGTCTTAGGTTTAGGAGGGTGGTATGGTCTGTCTGCTCAGCAGTGTCAGGACTGAGGTTTTTCTGGAAAGGCACCAAACAAAAACTTTCAACTCCTGAGAACCTATTGGGATAAAGAAGTGGAGGCACCAATGACTATTTGAAGTGTTCTAAGTGTGCTGAGGTAGATAAACAGGGACTTCTAGAACTATAAATTCTGACTTAAGTCTCCATCTTCTGTCTAAGTTGTGCTTCAGACACTGAAGTCTCATTTTAAATCAGGCTACTAAAGCTTGGTAGGAGTGGTATAAATCCAAAAGAGTAATAATTCTGTATTGCTTGGGTGCAGAGAAGAATAGACTGAGAGCTGGGTTTAAAAAGACTTCCAGAAATCATTTTCAGCTTATTTCTAGAATTTGGCCAGTGTTCAAATTCAATGTAGTAATTAACTAATCCTCAAATTAGGTGATTCTTCAAATCCTTTTTAAAGATAAAATTCTTTCTATTGGAAATAAAATTTCAGGAGCACCCTCTTGAGTGCAGTTCACACTGGTGACGCATGGCATGAAGGAAGCAGTCCATATGCTGCTGTGTGATTCACAGGGAAAAAGGTCCTAAGTGCAAGGGAATGCTGTCAGCTTATCCTGCTTTTTTTAATTTGAGTTTAGCTGCTCTTCTGGAAGCATGATCAACTTAAAATTAGTGCCCAAGTCACCTTTAACAGATTTGTGTACTTAGCTGAAAGAAAGCAAAACCTCAAGACATTTTTCACTTTATTTAGTAGCAGTAATCTGTCTTGGACAGAGTCTAAGACTGAGCTGTAGATGCTAGGTGTGATCTTATCTGTGTGTCTACAGAGGTAGTTAGAATGAAAACACAGTCTCTCAGAAATCAGTTCGCATTATTCCAAACTTTACCAGTTCCAGAACAAATACAAAGGGCCTTTTTGAGACATGTCATCAGGAACAGATGTTAATGAGCCCAGACAATCAGTGTGCTGCAGGACCAGACAATCAATCTCTTGTAACTGTAGGGGATGGGCTTGTTCAAGCATGCACAGATAATGTTCTCTGTGTGGCCTTTGAAAGTGCATCTGTGTGATTCTGAAAGTGCTTACCAGCTCTGGGCACCATGGCAGTGAGAGCAGTTGTCTTAGGAGATGCTGGGGGTGTGCACCAGGTTTTGATATTGACCCCTTTCTTTGTTAGGAAGGATCTGTACCTCTGAATCCTAGCTAAGGGCTGGCTGCCTCCAGACAGGAAGAAATTGGCTTCCCAGTGTTCATCCAGGGATGCTCCCTGCCTTACAGCTCTTCTTGTGTCTTCTTCAATTCACTTTAAAGCAGCATTAGGAATTTTCATTCCTACCAACACAAACAAATGTTCATTGGAGACTGTAGGGCCCTTGACCTGTACTACCTGATGCCTTTACAGTCAGCATCCAACCACACAGCACTCCAGAATGAGGTTCTCTGCAAGTCTTGCAGTTATTTTTTTAGCAAGAACATTACTGTTCCAAAACAAAGGGAAGATATGACAAGAGTGGCTAGTTGTGTATGTCTAAATTAAAAAACCCTGACCAATAAAGAGTGGAATAAACTGCATGTTATATCCTGGACAACAGCCAACTAAATCACCCCTGATTATTCCTGACATCAGCCTCTGGGATTCCCTCTTTTCTTCTGAACCCTCTGCTCTATGAAGAATTTACAAAATAAAAAAATTGCCAACTGCTATTCAAATGATAAGTGGTGCATGCTAATTTCATTTTATATGGTGATTAATTAAAAACAACCATGCAAATATCTAATTTAAGAGTCACTCAATTCACAAAGTCTTCAGACACTGCCTAACTGCCCTAGGCATTTGGTGGTTAGGCAATTTATTCAAGCTTTCAAAATATTCTCAAAATGTCTGAGATAATGAAGGTCCTTGAAAAAGTTCCAGCTAGCTTGGAATATATAAACAGAGGTTTCAGAACAGTAAAATAGCACTGCATATATTTGCACTTTTAAAACAAAGTACTCTGTGTATACATAAAAATAGACTAGGAAAGGAATAATAGAGATCCTAAATAATCTGAATATTTAGCTGCACAGCACATAACAGAGTAGTTCATAGATTATTTCAGGAGCTAAAGAAAATTAAATATAATCTTACTTATATCTAACTTCTTTCCATAGAAAGCCTTTGATTCTTATGTAGATCGGGTCTTTGCCTTATTTGCACATATATAGTTTTATCAGGAGAGCTATATCATAACTGTGTTTTGGTTCAAATATACTAAACATTAATCAGTGGTGCGTGCAATTTGCAGAACACATTAAAATATCCTATCATGTGGGAGAATATACAATATGAAGAACATTTTCAGAAAGTAAAGAGTAACAGAATGGAAAAAGAGGTACAATTTACCATTTTTGTTAACAGAAAAATAATGTTAATACCTGAATTGCTATTTTATGATTAAGTTACATATGACTATTTTTGGTAGCATTTTTATTGAATTTGGTCAATAAATAACAAAAACAAGCAAAAAAAAGTGTCCAATCAAACCCCTGCATTTAATTTCATGTTTCTGCTTATTTAGAAAGTGCTAGTCCAGGGAATATTGCTATAATTCTTCCTAGACAAAATGCTTGCTATTTCTGTATCATGCAAGAGAATTTATGCTGTTCTACAGCATCATACTTCCAAAACTTCCCTTTCTGATTTTAAGTCTCTCCAGAAGGTACTGAAATATTTTCCACAGGGGTGAATGAGTCTTGGTTTATGACAAATGTTCTTAAAAGCACTGCACTGGAGCAGCTTCACTCTAGTGAAGGACTGATTAGTACAGCCATCTTGAAGATGAGAATTATGTAAGGGCTTCAGCCATGCACTTCTGGGCTGGTTGAAAACTGTTTAATCTCTGAAACTTTTTTTTTAAATCCTGTGCATACAGCAAATTCATCTTCAGGGATATTCTGGTATTAAACCATAGAAAAGTTAGATCTATAACTGAATGTACTTATTTCTCCATGCATCAGGGATGTACCTACTGCTCTCCAAATATTTCACTTGTCAAAAATTAATTCAGCAATAACGGGCACTTATTTTCTGAGATTGTTCTGTTTACAGAAAGCTATAAATGGTCTTTAAAGCCTCTGTCTCTGCAGACACCCCTAACTGCACGCACTTTCCAAGCAGAAAAGTAAAATTAATTATTTGTAGTATTAATTATGAAGTATTTTTAGAGGTTTTATAAATAGCAGCATTTCTTGCCACATACAGTGAAACGCACAATAGCTGAGATTATATAATGAAACTTTCTGCTATTCTGTAAAAGGAGTTTTACACACAGAATAAATATTTTACTTCTGAATGTTTAAATAGAGATTACTGTTTAAATACTTCACATAGCAGCTGGACAGAATCATGAATAATAGAAATGGGAAAGACATAATGTGTTAGTTGTTGTGTTTTTTTTATCCTTTGTTCATACAAAGTTTACTTTTTTAAAAAAGTAAAAGGTGAGGGTTTTGTTGTTTTTTTTCTTGTTTCAAATGATTAGTATTTCAAGTGATGGAATTCAGGTTACTTTCTACTATCAACGCCCATTGTAGGTGCATCAACACTGGATTCAGGAGTCTACCAAACTCCCTCTTTGTGCATCCAGAAATTATGTTTGGTGTCTGTTATTCTGGTAGAGACCCCAAATTAAGGGAGGTTTTCCAGTTTCCTAATGATCTCCCAGTGGAGGTGTCTGGTATAGTTTGAGACTTTACTAGATGATAGTTCAAACACTGCACTAATTACAGAGAAGTATTTAATAAGCTTTGTCATATCACAGTATTCTCTAGTCCCAAACGAAGTTACTTCATGGAGCTTAAGGTTCTGGGTTTCCGTAAGGAGTATATTTAATCTGTAATTTCTTTAACTTCAGATGAGGTACCAGAATACATATGTATAGCTTTCCCCAGATTTGCAAGTACAGCTCAGACCTGGTTTTTGGACTCTTGATCAAAAACCCAGGTTTCTGAAGTGTCTGTTCTTTCGAATATTAATTGCTTATATAAAAATAACCTGGATCTCACCTGTAGATGAATAATTAGAAGTGATTCCTTGTTTCTCCAGAATGTTTAAATTAGAAACTAAATTAGAAAAGGATTTTAAAATAATCTATACAATAATAAAATAATAGAAGGAAAATATAATACAGATCTTAAGGAAAAAAATCTTTTGCTCTCCCAAATTTCCTATTCTGAATGCACCCCAGATAGGTTGCATCATAATATTAGTCAGAGTAAGTTATGATCTTAGGTCAAAATATGTGACTGTCTACTGAAAATCTACAGTGTGTAAACCAGAGTATTTCTATCATTTCTCTTTTCTCACGCATTTTTGGACAGTCAGAGGGAGTTTTATTGCTTCAGTATCGTAAGTATGATTTATTTCCACTTGATATCTGGAAGATTGAGTCTCAGCATGGAAATTATTTCCTGGGAAGCTCGAAAGGCCAATTGAACCATTGCTGGGAACCAACAAAATAAGGAATAGAGTTGCTCTTTTTTGGTAGAGCACTATATATTCAACATTAATAAGGTCTGTTTCACATTGGTCAGTAACACAAAAGATGAGGTTAGGACTGCAAAGCAGTCAGTGAATCAAAAGCATCAATGTCTTGTCTTGCAGCTGCTCTCTCTTTGTTGAAAGAGTGACAAAAGACAACCCTCAGACTTCTCTGAACCTCACACCTGTGTGGTCCAGAAGTCCAAAACTTCCCTCTCTCTTCCGTCTAGTGCCTGCTTCCACACCACCCTGGCAGCCCCTACAGCTGTGGTTCCACCCAGGCTTGGTGTGAGCAAACACAGGCAGCCAGTCTGTGAGAGAATGACTGCACTGGGCAGATGGGAACCCCATTTGACCCAGACATTGTCTCCTGCATGTGCACAACATTACATTTAGCTTGCAGAACAATATGATTCAACAGAGTTGCTGATGCTAATGAGCCCTAAAAATTGCTGTTAGTCAAAGCACTTTTCATCTGTCTGACTGCAACTGGTGGTTTCTTGGTTTTGTTTTTTGTTTTTTTGTTTGTTTTTTTTTGGGGGCAAATTTTAAAATTAAAGTGAAGTGTGAAGTGGGCATCTGGCTAACAGGATATCTCATTGAGTTGTTCCCCCTTTCTGTCATAGTATACAAATATTACATATGTGTTAACATTTAAAGAGTGTAAACAAAACAGGTGTTTATATTTCAGAACATTAATGATCACTCTATCTCTTTTTAATTCTTTTGTTCCATACTTCAGAATCAATTGAAAAGAATTTTAATGGGAAAACTGAATATAAAAAAATCTGCAACGAAAAAAATCTCAATTTTTCGTAAGCTCATTTACCCTTTTCACAGACCCTGTAACCATAACAACTTGAACTGTCACTATAGTAATATTCTTTTATTATGAAACACAGTATTTTTTTTTAATGCAAGGTATTTTCATAGGTATCTACATCTCAAAAATTAAGATTAATTAAAACATGTTCTGGAATGTATTTCACAGTTTCATAGGACAGTATATGCAAGGGAAAATTTTGAAAAAAAAAATTCATTTGAATTCAATTTCAAAAATACCAAAAAGCTTCTCCTAAGAAATAAATGAAAATTTACACACTTATATGAGATTTTTACTATCTCCCAATAAATTTATTTTTCTACTTCCTTAATCTTTTGGTTTATGAAAAACAGAAAATGTAAAGATATTTTTAAATGCTTTTTTTTTGCTTCACACATGTTTCTCTTCTCACCTTTATATGAGTAATGAGTGTTACTTAAAAGCTGATAACTTCTTTTCATATATGTAAGAACTTAAGAATCAAAAAAAAGGTGAGTCTTTAAAAACATCTTCAAATTAAATAACAAACCACCACTGTAGTGAAATACTAATATATTAATTTAATAATATATATTATTTTATATCATATGTAATTGATAAATATTAACAATTTTCCCTTTCTTACAGGGCTTCTATAGATTCTGACAGAAAAGTTTAAATTTTCTGGAGCCAAACAATGTGTTGTAGGTATATTATATTTTTCTACTAGGTTATGTTTACTTCTCCCATGGCAGTTTCCTCATTTTTTTCCCTTTGTGAAATTTTGTCTGGCTTTTCCTGTATAATGAGAGGCTGACTCCCAGCTCTCACCCTGGGTCTCCAAGGGTAGAAGACTGTAATCCAAAGAGAGCCTTGGCAGGTAAATGAAAGCAGTTACAAGTTTGGTTCTATAGAGCAAACTGATTTTTAAAAAAGAAACAAAAACAAAAACACCCCTACACCTGAAACAATGGAACTGAAGTTTTCAGAGAGATGCTATTTTAAGCAAGGTATTTTGAATAATTTATATAGAAACTCCATCAGAATTCTAGTGCTTGTTAAAAGAAAATTGGATCAGGAAGTCAATAACGCAAATTAGATATTTTAATTTCATCAGATCTATTTCTAATACCTATTGTTAGACTCTTGTTTTCCTTACAGGTGTGTCCTGCGTGAGGGCCACTTATTTTGAAGATGCTGTCCTCAGAGGGGAGGTGAGAACTGCATGTGTTTCCCCGTGTCACTACCCACTCCTGAAGGTAACTCAAGTCCTATTAATAGATCCCCTGGGGCAGATTAGAGTGAAACAACACTGAATTAGCAGTATTTGTAAACATATATATGTTTTATTTTAGTGGTTTTATTTTAGAACTGTTTGATTCAGGGGTGGGGAAAGCCCACAAAACATAGAGCTCAATGCTTTAATGTAAGTTCATGTTTAGGTGGGAATGCCCAAGTACCTCCCAAAAGGGGGAGTCCTGTGCTGTCTCTTGCAACACTGTGGATCTGTTACAACACTGCGATCATGCACAGTCCTCTGGTGAGGAACTTCAAGATCAAAGGCAGTGTAATTCAACTGTATTTTAAGATGGAATATGAGACAATTTGTGCTTGAGGCATGGAATTTTGTGGTTGAACTGCTGGAAAACTCAACCAAGTCCTGATGTCTTCCTTCCTAGTATTAGGGATTACAATTGCAGAAAGGTTAGAAGTTTTGGTAAATTTTCTGTGACATCATGTAGAGACTGCAGGATATCTATGTTCTGATGTCAACAGTGTTTAACAAGTGCAGTAACTAAATATTGAAGTTTTCTGGTACTGAATATCTGGTTTAGATGACATTTGTTGCTTCAGCGTAGCCAAAGCTGTATCCTCCATAATGAAGTCACTAAGCTTGTGAATTTATATCTTGTTCATATGCAGCTTTTTTCTTGGGTTTTGCGTGGAAGACTACAGTCATTCATCAGACAGTCTTTACCTGAGCAAATTTCCACTTATTATGAATGTATTGACCTATGCACATGTAACAATGTGGAGATTGCTGGAGGTCATTTTTGAATGCATTTTGATGCTATAATTGCAAAATCTACAAGAGTGTTCATTTTTCTAGAAAGAAGGCCTATAAAGTATTCATGCTATAAAATATTTCCAAATTATATTCAGTTATTTTCTGTTCACACATTTAGAATTTTTTTCATACTATACAGTCTTTTAAAAAATATTCACACTTGCAGTAATTCAATTGATAAAATACCAAAAGGACTGCCAGTACTGTATTTTGCTATTTTTCAATTTCATCTTACCATTATTGTCTCATTTCTCATTGCTGTCTAGTCTGACACACTGTAATAGGTCTTTAGAACAGAGTGGGAGTTTTCAAGTAGGTATGAGACCATTTTTATTCATAGTATTTATCTCTATGAGCATGTATCTACTGTATAGACACTGGCAATATGCGTGCATAACACATTATTAGTTATATGTATATATAAATTCATAGTGGATACAACACCCAGTGTCTATATAGTGTTCTATTTCTATATAACATCATAGATAAACTCCTGGTAACAACATAGACACTCTGAAGCAGTTACAATGATAGGTCTTGGTTTTAATAATGTGAAAAATCATCTTTTACATGTTGAGAGCAAAAGTTCAGCAGTAGCTACTCTGCTACCTTTTCTGATAAGTTACTGTAAGAGAGGCACTAAATCTTTAGTTTTAATGTTTACATTAGGGTGTATGCTACATTCAACAAGGGTTTAAGTAGTGTATATTTGTAAAATATTTTTATGCCTTGAAAAGTCCTGGATCATATTCAATGTCAGTTATTCATATCCAGAAATATTTATTTTTGCTATTGGAAACAATAAGAGAGTTCTTACAAAAAAAAATCATTTACCTAATGAATTGTGGAAAAAATCAAGTCACCTCTATAAGATCAAACTCTGATACTAGTGTGAAGTCTGTACAGAACTGTGTTTTAATCTCAATTTTGTACTGCACCCATGCTGTTGGAATACAAAACTGTGCTTACAGTGCTGTAGGGGAAAACTTATGTGCAGGAGCCAAAAAGCACTCCTGCTTATATAAGCCAGGCAGAGGTGTAACTAGCCCTAGCTTGCCACTGTATACTTACTCTGTCCCTGCAGCAACATGATCAGTGTCATGCAAAAAATCTGAAACCCTGGAGAGGTTCCACTACTTGGATTGCAAAGGGTGGGAAGATCTGTAAGTCATCCTGTGCTCAGGTGGAACAGTGTGGCTGCACTGGATGAAACTAGATATCATTCAGCTACTAGTATAGGTGCCTGGAGCAGGGCTTAGGGCAAACGCTATGCTGCAATCTGATTTTTAACCTACATGACTCCTTAAATTTCCATGTTTAATAAGCAGAGTGAACATTCATAAGAGAAAGTAGATTGACTTGATTTTTGTCAAGTACTGTAATCTACTTATTCCCTTAACTTTTGAGTACTGTCATCTACTTATTCCCTAAACAAAGTTTGTGTGGAAGGAATCTTCTAGGTTCCATCATATTCTTTCATACCTTGTTTTGCACTAGGGATACTGTAGTGATGCTGTTTACAAGTCTATGCTGTCCTTTGCATCTGAGATACTAAAAACGCTTATTAATTAGCTTTCTTTCTAGTCCCACCTTCCTCTTCATTTGTAAGTGTTCTGTAAACCTGCCAGAGCAGTCATGCAGTACTAAGGCTGTATTCACTACATTCTTTACAGCATGAAGGGAAAAATATGTGAATATGTTGGGCTTTACAGGTAATCATAGGATTTTTCTACAAATACAACTAAATGGTTACACCTAAATGAGTCCCAAATTTCAAGTTCTAAAAATGTTTTATCTTGCAGTGCCTGTGGAACTAGAGACCCAGAGCACTAAAGTTAGTAGCATAAAATTCCACTTTGACCTCTGAATTTAAAAATAGTGTGTTATTATTCAAACCTTGAGATCAGGATCAGTAGTGGGAAGGGAGTAGGTGATTCCTCCGAAAGACCTACCACTTGTTCAGTTGGTGGAGAAGAAGAAAATGCCCCATCACATTACAAATATTACAATTGTGAGGGTCTTGGGGCACTGGTGTCAAAACCACATGCATCCCGGCTTGATCCAGGAGAAAGCTAATTTTCTTTCTTGTAGTTGATATGGTACTCTTGTTTGGATTTATTTTTACCTTGTTGCATTAAAATTACGATGAAGACGCTCTGTAATTTATTACCCAAGTTACTGTGACAGTCCTCTTTTCATAGAATGGTTTGTATTGAAACGGACCTTAAAGATCATCATGTTCCAGTTTCCCAAAATGGACAGGGACACCTTCCACAAAGCCAGGTTGCTCAAAGCCCCATCCAGCCTGGCCTTCAACATTTCCAGGGATGGAGCACCCACTTCTCCAGTCAAGTGGTTCTAGAACCTCACCACCCCACAGTAAAGAATTCCCTCCTAATAGCTAAAGTATACCTGCCTTCTGTCAGTTCAAGGCCTTTCCTCCTTGTCCTATTACTTCCTGCCCATGTCAAAAGTCCCTCTCCAGCTTTCTTCCCCAGGCAGAACAACCCCAATTCTCTGAAACTGCCTTCATATTGGAGGTATTTCACCCCCCCTTTTCTCCTGTTATTAAAAAAAAACATCCTTGAATGCTAGACTAAATTACACTCCAATTCTACTTTCGAGTATTTCCAAATAATTTTTTTAAAAAAAAATTGGTTAAGCCACTTTAGCTCCTCTTTCTTATATTAACAAGTGCACAATACAGTCAAGTTTACCCCTTTTTTACAATTAAGAAGTGTATCTCATATCTACATTATGTGATAATTTATTAACTTACTAACATTTTTTAAAAAATTTGTTTATCCAGGTTTAGGTAACATAAAAAACATTTCTAGAACCACCCTGCTGAATTTAGGAAATTCAATTTCCCATGTAATAGTGCCCATAGGTGACTAACTAAAGATTATCTGAAGCTAAAATGATAGAGGAGAACTGCTAATTCCTAAATCCTTTATGGTTATATAGAAGACCTTTAGCCATCCAAAGCAGGCTAAAGGGGCTTTAAGGGGCTAATCTCAAACAGCATAAGTTTGCCATTGATTTATGAAGGCAGGGGATATTTGGAAAAGGTGAACAGTCTTAAAATGCTTGTTAAGAATCAGAGATAAATTAGATTTTAAGGAATGCCTTAGAGGTGGATCATTGTGACAAGGAAATAGGATGAAAGTTACCTTTGTGATATTGACATACAAGGAAGAATTCATAAAAATAAAATATACTTGAATAATTTTGGACAAATTTGAATAAGGCTAAACTGGAAAGAGAGGTATAACAAAGAATTTGATATAAATAACCTCTCAATTTCTCATTACTCACATTCTTGATTCCTAATGATACCTAGCTCTATAAAATATAATGAGTACGTAATGACAGCTCAATTTCATGCTCTTCAGCAGTAGTATCTGGGTCTTGCTCACAAATGAGAAAGCCTGAAGCCCAAATCATTCCTAAGCTCCCTCTGCAACAGTGATTGTGCATTTGCATTACTGTTCATGTTTTCTGTTGAGAGCCAACAACCCATTCAGTGCCTCCTGAAGCACAAGTGTGTTATTTTTAAAAGATTAATGGTTCTGCAGAGTGGTGACATACATAATTAGGAATCTTGTATTTCCACATTTAACCTGATTTAATGCCCTTCACTTCAAAGAAACGTATAATTTGGCATTCTAGTTGAGTTCTGTCAAAACATGAACCAAAAGCAATGTAGTTATAAAAGAAAGAACGAAAACAAGACCAAAATTAATTTGATCTAGTTAGAATCAAAGGCACCTTTTCATCAGCTAAGACAGGTGAAATTATGAAGAACAGTGATATAATTGTTAAATCTGGAAAAATTAGGAACAGTATCACATAAGGAAGGCTATGGCTAATGGCAGCATTTATGATAGGTATTTGAAAGGTAATGGAGCCTGAAGTGGTTAGCATGGCAATAAGCTAAAGCTAAGCCATTATATTCAAAATACTATGTAACTGTAACCAGCAGGTACCCATAAATTCTAAAATGACTGCACAGGATATTTAGAGCTGTCTGAATAGCTGCTTCTTATTTAACTGTTAGAAATACAAATAACAAACACAGAGATCACCAAGTGCAACTATAAAATTTCTTTATATTTGTATTTTCTTTGATTAGTGTGAGAGATGGCTTTTCCCACATTAATGTTTTATTTTCCCCCACTATGTCTATATCTAAATTGATCCTAATTATGTCTGAAATCAGGAATTGTAAAGGAATACAAATATGGTGTGTTTTGGTGTGCAAACGTTTAGCATATTTCATCCAAGAGTTATGGCTGAAATATGAATTATAACAACTTGTTATAAAACCTGTGTTAATCTTTTTTCTTTAACTACTATTCATCCCTGAGACTATTTTAATGATTGAAAAGTAATCCTAACACAGTGAAAAATATTTAGTTCATGTAATAGATTTCAGAGTAGCATATGTATGTGAGGAAAAAGAACCGGGAAAGCATCCTCTGAAAAACTAGGATGTTGTAAGTAAAACACGGATATCATGGGAGGTAAAGCATCTTGCAAATTGTAAGGACAAGAATTTTTGGTTTGATAAACATGCAGCCAAAATTCTTAGCTAGTTTTAGAAATTCCAACGGGAACTAACATCTTTCTAAGTAATAGTTTTTTAATAATGGGTCTTGAGTAAACTGCCAAGAAGTGCAAACCAGTATGTTATGCTCTAATATAAGGATATTGGAAAAATATAAAAAATAAAATTCCTTTTGAAAAAGGTTTTCCTAGTTTTCAATGGATAACATAATAATCTTGGATACATAGATGATTCCTCTCCCCTCTACTGGTGAGACATGTCTGGAGTGCTCTGTCTAATTCTCGGCTCCTCACTAGGACAAACTGAAGCTAGTCTGGCAAAGCACATGAAGATGATTAAGAGCTTGCAGCACCATTTGTATGAGGAAATGCTGAGAGAACTGGGACTGTTCAGCCTGGAGAAAAAAGGCTCAGGCTTATCCATGTGTACAAACACCTGATGGTGAGACAGGGAGGGAAGCAAAGGCAACAGATGGTATTTACTATTGCTTGTTTTATGAGTACCTTTAATAGATGTTGCAAGAAAGAATTAGGAGTCTTGGTAGATGTATGCAGCTCAATTTAAAGAATTAAATAATTACAAATAGTGTAAAAGTAATTTATGATTAGACTAGGAAGAAAATGTTGCTATGACTAGATTAATAAAAGTGCAAAGACAGAGTTCTGGAAATTTCTTCTGTGTAACAAAATGTGCCATGATAAAAATTATAAATTTTGCATAACCTCTTCTGCTCCTGAAATAAAAGGTTGGAGAGGATATAATCTTCATAAATTGAATTCTTGTTGATGTCCACCATCTCTACATTAAACACTCTGGTAAGGCAGAGGAAGAGGGAAGGAAAAAAGCTGGTGAATAGTAATGATGTTTGGTAGACTTTCATAAAAGGTTTGATAATGGCAATCATGAACAAATATCTACAGCAGTGGAAAAGTTCAGTGGACCTCTGATAGTAAATATAATTAGTAAGAAGTCCAGAATGGGCATTGACTATAATCTGTGTCCTAGGAGGGTTTTGTTTCTTTCTTTGTTTTTGGGTTTTTTTTTTTAAAACCAACCATGCTTACATTAGTAGTTTGCACACTAATTACTCACAGGTCTTGGCTACTTCTTGACCCAGCCACTACAATGATTTAATTGCATTCTATTAGAGAGCATGAGGCTACACTGTATTACTGCTTATTAAGTGATCTTATTTTTAGTTCTCATCAAGATGTGATATTCAAACGGTAACAGTCACACTATTTTTCAGTGTAAAACAGCTGCCACATTGATGTTATTTTCTCAGGACCACAGGTCAGATAGCAATTCTTGATTCACAGAAGAGGTTTCCAGCCGAAATATGCGGAGCTCGGGAGAAGAGGTATGTGAATGCTTTCATATTTTCAGCTGCTTGACTAGAGTGCTCCTTTTAGACCATTAGACTTTGCTGACAGAAAAGTACAACAGTACCTTTACACCAATTTAAAAGTTTACAAAAAAGAATCACAGCAAGGCACATGGTATTTCTTTGGATTGCTTCTGAAGTCAAACTCTTCCTAAATAGTATGGCAATCCCTCAATGCCTTCAGTGAAACAAAAAGCAAGGAAACCTTGCAAGTCCACAGAAACACCTAAATAATGAGCTAATATTCTTTTTGGTTTTCAGTTGAGGAGAATATATGGTAAGGTGAACTTGGGCGAACTAAAATAATAGACTGGAATGATGGTGTAATCTGAAAATCTGATACACAACAGGATTAAAATTAGATAATTTTAATATTGTTGTTTAGTGACTGTTATACCTTTCAGTATTTGCTTATCGCATAACACAGAAGAGGATTTTTTTACCATACCCCATAGTAAAAACACTTGAATATGACTTGCTAAAATTGACCTTTACTTACACATTGTGACTTTTACATGACAGTATTATGATAAACTGACTCTAGCTTCAGATTTATTACTCAGCCCTGACCTTTGGTTATATTAGAATATTGCTTTCAACCAGACTAAATAATAATGTCTCTGTGAATGTAAGGAACTGGCAGATCCGAGATGTCAATTGCCAGCTCAATTTTCCTTTCACCTGGGATTACAGCATGTCACAGTGCTTTATTGATCTAAGAGTCATTAGAGTTCAGTGTTATAACTCTTCAGTTTTACACACAGTGCAATACAGTGCACTGTAAAAGGGATGAGGCATGAACTGGAGCATGACTCCAGTTCAGACTGGTCAAAATTTGGAAAGTTTATTTCATCACAAATAAGCATAGTGATTTTGACTTCTTTTTCCTAAGCTGGAACATGCAGCCAAAATATCTTTGGAAAGATATTCAAAATTATCCTTCCAAAATGATTACTGCAGGGTATTGTCCTGGTTTGGGTCACCCCAGGACAGGTATTTAGTATATACTGGAAAAAAAAAGCCTGTTCTTGAGATTAAAGTGCTTAGTTTTGAAGTTAGTGGAACACTTCAAAAAAATAACATTGTTGGAACTACATTGCACCCCTATTTAGTATGGCATAGTAAAATATTTTGATTTCATGAATTAATGTAATATTCATTTTTACTATAATATAATAATAATACTATAATTGTTATTATGTATAATATTTCAAATAAACTTCTTGACAACTTTTTTCTTATATGTCAGTGAAGTCGATAGATTTTGCTGATATGTTTTGCTTTAATAAACTCAGTATCCGTTGTTAAAAATTGTTTAGGTAGTCAGTCTGCTATAACAGAGTATAGCAATGGATAAAATCACCTTTTTTGCAACTTCTCATGCTTCAGAAGATTTAATGTAATGGAGTGTCTTTCAAGTGGTGCAGCAGCTTCATGTGGCCTTGCTTTTCAGATAGGGACTGAAATCAGTAGGATCCTTTCTTTAGAAAGGATTATGATTATAATCCCATAGAAAGTTGCATTGTTGGAATAATAATTCATTTATGTAACATGTACATAAAGATTAAAGAGCTTGACATACTATTTTTATGGTATTGGTGACAGGATTCTTCTGGATGCCAAAGCACATCCCTGCTGCATTCAGGCCTCAAACAATTATTAAGTATAGAATCATGGAACAGTTTATGTTGGAAAGGACCTTCAAGATCATCAAGTTCCAATCTTGTTGCCATGGGTAGGGACATTTCCCACTATACCAGGCTGCTCAGAGCCCCGTCCAATCTGGCCTTGAACACTTCCAGGGATGGAGCATCCACTGATAAGGACAGCAGAACACAACAGCATCTTACTCACTTGATAAGGATACTAAAACAAAGCAAGTTACTCTTATCAAGGACAGTAGAACCCAACTGCACAGCTTTGGAGAAATAAATGAAGTACGCAAATAGAATTTATGCAAAATGCAAGTAGAATACCAGCTCAGCTCTGCAAGGGTGACAAAGCAGAAGTTATGCAGAATGATAATACTGCGGTCACTTAAAAGCAGTGGTCAAGGAACAGCCACCTAAAAAGAACACCGGACAGTGAAGACAGACCCCCAAAGAACCACCTAGGGACTTATGGGTCAGACTTCTTTCATAAGGGTGTGACTATGTCAGATAAAGTCAGGAAAGTGAGGTAGCTAATGAATATGCAGTGTGTATGGTAAAAACACTGTTTCAATACTTGTCACACTCGAGTGGAGGAAGGATCCCTCAAGTGGCCAGTGTGCCGTAATAAAGAACACCTGCTTTCTAATACTCAAAACAGTGTTAGAAAGTTTCTATCTGGCTGATTTCGGTATCACCACGACCTCCCTGGGCAACCTGTTCCGGTGTCTCAACACGCTCACAGTAAAGAATTTCTTCTGTATATCTGACCTAAGTTTCCTGTCTTTCAGTCTGAACTCATCTCTTTTCGTCCCATCAGTGCAGTTCCCCATGGAGAGTTTCTCTCTGGCTTGCTTCAGCTACAAGGAGGTTGCTATGAGGTCTCCACCAAACCTTCTTTTCTCCAGGATGAACAACCCCAACTCTCTCAGCCTATCTTCATAGCAAAGCTGCTCTAATCCTCTTATTAACTTCACTGCCTCTCCTGGACTTGCTCCATGTCCTTTTTATGTTGGGGACACCAGAACTGTGTGTATATTCATGAAGCTGTTAGTTATTGCATCTTACAACAGCTTGTCATATATTTCTGCCTACTCTACTGCTGCATGGATGTCTTCTCTATACAAATTATTTTTAAGGTATTTGCATTCATTGAACATGTAACTTAAGTGGGCAGGTATCTGTAATACAGATATAGACATAGATATATTTTAACAAGGTTGTTAATGTCTTCCAGAAGACATATTGCTGAATTGTTCTACTTGTTCAGTGAAATTTAGTTAACAGTGAAAAAATAATGTCTCCATAGATTAGCAGTGATTTTGTGGTTTAATATTTTCTTCAAATGAAATACATATTGGTGGGGGTTTTAATATTTAAAGCAGTTTTGTGTGATTATTTTAAGTGTACATTTTTCCTTCCTTATTCATGGTGGACAGCTACCAGAGCATGGTAGTGAAATGAAGACTGGAGGTGAAATGAAAAACATCGATGCTGTCTTACAAATAGCAATTTCCTTCAAATTCACATTTGTTAAAAACCTAATCTTGTAATTATTGTAGTTGAAGACATACTCAGGTACTGCACATAATATTTTATGCTTTTAAACCTCATGTAAAAAAATCATCAGTAGTCACTGAACCATCACACAGAGGTCTCCAGTCATCTTGCTTTAAAATCAGAACTGCTTACAACAAATGCAGGATTTTACCAGTTTGATGGCAGCCACAAGGTTACCTTTAAAATGTTTGTGTTAAAACAAATGTGCTTTCTGGAAAAAAAATTCAGCATGTGATGCATTGAAAACAGCAATCAGTCAGCAAAATGGTCGTAGAAAAAGATTCCAACAACTATTGTTCACTTTATTTGACTGATCTGATAAGGCCAGTATGCCAGAAGCAGTTTGTTATTCCAAGAACTCTAACCTTCATCTCACTTAAGGAAAAAAAAATTAAACAAATCAATTGTAATTTCCAGCTCTTTAGAAGACTCTGCATCTTATTTTACAAAGCAAATACTTGTTCCTATTATGATAGAAGAAATAAAAATGCAACTTCTGTCTAGAAATTACTGCTTAGCTTATTTCTATTTTATGAGCATTTCTTCCCCCTGACTGAGAATGCAGCTTAATTGCTCAATAAAAGTGTAAGGCTTTAAGACAAAAAATCTGCTATAAAATGAAATGAGATTTAAAAAATGTATGCTAAACAATGTGTCAGTTCATTGCACCAGAGCTGGTGGCTTTGAGAGCTGAGAATTAGAGGGTCAGATTCGTTAAAGCTGTATTGATGTCAGACAAAGTTGAGGCAGCATTTTGTCCCAACTTTATAGCATATTCAAATTCAGCAAAACTGACAGACAAACAAAAATTTTGTGGAACTGATCACTACTGCGGATATGAGGTCTTTATTCACAGATAACCACATCTTCCCAAATGAAAGAAAGGTTGGATTGCCACACTTTGTTGTTTGGAGGCTTTGGGCTCTGTGACTTTTTTCTGCAAATTTAATTCATAGGGCAGTGACAAGGTAGACAAACTGAATTCTCCCTGCGTGATCTGCTGTTCAAAATTAATCTTCCTGAGAAGAAGACGCTGAACATGCACCACAGGGGAAGGATTTTTGCCTGTAGCGTTCTTAGAGATTCACAGATTTCTGAATAAAGGTGGTACCTGACAGTTCGAGAAGATGGCTCTCCACAAAAACTCCTGTCATCTATTACCTTCCCTTCACAAGACACTTGGAATTTCTGTGCTGGAAGAAATGCTTCAGCTTCTTTAACCTTCAAACCATAACCAGGGCATGTTTTTATACCAATTTCAGCACCCTTCCTAACAAGAGTAGCTTTTCAGGGACTGTGACCAAGCGGGGGTCAAAGGGACAGGCCAAGGACTGGTGTCAAGATAAGGTTTTCCCCATGCTCTGCTTGTGGTGAAGATAGACATTCTGGTTCAGGTGGGACTTTGGTGGCAGGAAGGCATGTCTCCTGGCAGGCTGTCAGCAAAAAGCAGCAGTGCAGAGACCAGACCCTGAGAAACCATTGATGAGACAGTTTGAGGTCATGCAGAAGTTTTCTATCCAGTTTTATTTTGATATAAAATCAGAAAACTTGGGAGTGATGGCTGTCATGAGGTTTCTCAGAAGTACTTCTATAAACCAAAGCAAAAATCAGGGGGTTTAAAAGGCAATGTGATATTAAATTTTAAATTGTAAATCCTTTCTAGAATCCTCGCTAGGATTAAAGCATATCGATGAATGAAATATTATGGACATTTTTACACATATTTGCTTTCCATTTTTAAATATATATTTCATTGTCTGTTAAGCCCTTGCATCACTAGAAAGCCAAAAATAGTTTGCTTCTAAAGCTGAAGCCAAATGGACTTAATTATAGTGGAAATGGCATACTTTCTTCTTCTTTTTTGTTTGTTTTGGGGTTGTTTTTTTTGTTTTTATTTTACTGTAAAACTTTGTGCCTCGTAGATTTCTGTCTGTCACTTATCTTTGTTCCACAGGCTAGAGAAAGAATCCCACACTAATAAGTCCACATTGAGTAACAAGTTAAACTCACTGGCCCTACCATCATCCTCAGCCAGGGAGACAGGAGTTTTTCTAACAGGTTACAAGCTTGAATCTCAGCTGTACGTCTTGTCAGAGACTATAAATATTTACAGGAATATGCTTGCAAAATCTCTCACAGTTCTTATAATCTGTTAATAAAAATCTGTTTAGTGGATATTTCATGAATTTATGGATTTTCTTCTTGATGAATGGTTACATCATAACACACAGCTGAGCAGAAGGTGGCACAAATTTTGAGTTACTGACTTACTCAGGGTAAAACATTTACCAGTAAGGAACAGTTATGTGGACTTGGGGTACTCTGTTTGATGCCTCTGTTCTTCTGAGATTGATTCTGTTCCCAGATGGTGTCTGAATATTAGCAGAGATAAAAATACATTCATAAGGCATGTGGAAAAATTCCTATTCAAATAATGGAAAAGGGAAAAAAGATCCTGTGGAGGCCATTAGGCCAGTTGGTAATATGGCCCTTGGAGAGAGAGCAACCCTTAGGTTTCAAGTACGTGGTAGATCCCATAAGGAAGAAACCTTGGGGGTCTGCGCTCTCCCTCAGGACAAACAGATGTGTTCCCCCATGAGCCTTTGTGGTTGATATGTCAATCAGTTGCACCTCATTGGTTCTTTCCCTACTTCCTCCCTTTTACCCTACCTGATTGGTCAGTTTTTGATCCTTCCCCTGACTGGTTCATTTCCCAATCCTCTGCCCAATTGGCCAAATTGTGTAATCCCGCCCCCGGCTTACCTATTTAAGTTCCTGGTCTCACTGGTTTTTTGTTTTTTTTGCCTCTGTACCCCTTTGAGGAAGCAGCTGAATAAAGGCTCTGAGGAACCTCCAGAAGATGACCCTGTCTCTCTTTTTGCATTGCCCTGAAGGCTCAGCTCGTAACTGAGCTGAAATCACTAGGTGGATGCAGATGTGCCTGTGGGACCAGGTGTGTCCTTCTCAGGACGCTTCTCTGGGGACATCACAGCACTTGGAAACACTCTGAATAATGATAACTATTGTTGTTTCTCTCCAAAAAGAGAAAGATCCTATTTTATCTGTTGCAACCTTGTAAAATGCTGGTAAAAGTAAGCTGACTTTTCAGTTCATGTCTGTGGACCCTCTGACATACATTTCATATCTGAAAGAAAAGAAAGATTATTTCTTTTCATTTATGCTTTTTAGAAACAATGGCTTTGAACACAGTAAAAGTAGTGATCTGATGTCATAGTTCCAGAGCAGAGAAGTGCTGCTGACTTGCATGGGAGTTCTCAGATTGCCAATGAAAATTTTCATTTTGGATTGATCTGATGCTTTTTCACCTTCTAAATGTCACAGTTTATGTATAAAAAGGTGATGACATGCATTTTTCTACCTATTTCTAGCACTTCAGAAAAACCCAAAAACATCTCTCTTGCCTTGTTTTAGAATCTGGCACATTTCATTAAAAAAAAAAAAAAAAGAAGTCCTGGTATCCAGACACTACATTACAAACATTATGTGGATGTTAAAACTATTATGTCCATTTTTAGAACTACATGCTGTTGGTTTTCTACATATTTATTTCTTTGTCAAACCCTTGCATCACTGAAGAGCCTAAAATACCTGCATAAATAGATGTATGTAGGCCAAATATTTTCCTTCTCTATTCAACAGTCCATAGTTGGACCGGGAGCTTTTAATAGCTCTTGATAATTGATTATGTACAAAGACATAGTTTATGTTAGCCACTGGGATTGTAGCCAGATTTTTTTTTTTTTTTTTTGCTTAATTTTTCAAGATTTTTTACATACTTTTGTGAGTCAGATCAGTTAAATATTTAATAGTGTAATAAGATATTATTGTTCTATACGCATCTGAATAAGAGGTGTACGCTTTCCTGTACAAAACCTTTATTAAGAAATGCTCTGTGATTCTCTGAATAAATTAATCACTCAGAATTTCAAATGTTTTTCAAATAATATTTGAGTAACTTGGTGTATTACCAAAGAATTCTTTCACTCTCTTTGATATTCCCAAGTCTTTTGATTTCTTGGCACACACAGAAAGCTTCACTGCAAGTGATCAAGGTTGTGAATGACTTGAAATGTTGTGGGAATTACTTTCTATCCTGACAAAATCATATGGTAAGTAATGCACTCATTCATTTTGAATAAACTTTCAAAATTTGAAGTTAGTTGGCACTGATTCTTCCACAATGTCATTTTCTGAAGCAGCCTCAGTACTCAGTCTGAACCATTTTGCCATGCTTTTTGCAGCATAAATTATTAAGTTATACTTTGATGTTTTACTTCATTTTAGAAAATATCAATCACCAGTTGGAAGGAACCCTACTGTTTTTCTGTGGGACTCAGCAGATAGAAATGAAGAAACTTTTTTATTTTGCTCTGCCAAGACTGGGTCAGTCAATGAAGCAGGCAAAGTATTGAAGAGCTATCCACTTTCACCCTATAGCAGAGAGAGATAATTCTTTGTTCTTGGCTGTTGTATTTTATGTAATTAGGATATATTTTTTCAATCATTCCGGATGCATTCAAGTTGTATGTGGCTCAGGATGCACACAATGAATTATTATACTGTTGGCCTATACTGGAAGCTTTATGAGCTGTTCTGCATCCTCATTTGTTAGAGGAAGATGAAACCCCATAAAAGTCAAGCTGAAAGCTACAAAAAACATTACTGCTTTGTTTTTCCTATTTATGAAGCACTGAACTGTAGAGTACTCTAATGATAGCTTGTATTAATTTTAACAAACTTGAAAATCTTGCTGACTAGTCTAACATTTAGGTGCTTTTTTCATTCTCTTTCTCATCAACCTTTAGCTTTTTGCTGGAGGCACCACATTTGTTATGTTAGTGTAAGTAGATAATTACAAACAGTGGTAAAATGAAACCACCACTGGTAAAGCTGAGAGGCTTTTAAAAGTTTCATCCCACTCAGCTACAAAAAAAAATAATTTTAATTTAAATATATGGATTGTGAACATACCAGTTTCATTAACAGAAAATCCTTTTTGGTTTTTTGGCCTGCTTTTTATTCTTCAATTCTGTTTAAAAATATAGAAAACATTCTGTTTCCTAAAACTAGCATTTTCTGGTTCTTGTTTTCTACTTACACACGAACACTGGAATTTGCCTTCAGAAACTACCTATGGAATTTGGGGGCAAAATACAATCCCTCTTCTCACCTTAGTTTTGTACCTAAAGGTTGAACTGTGAAGCAGTTGAAACTCAGGTGATCCTGAGTTATCTGTTGGAGGTGATCTTTAGCCTTTTGTAAGCAGGGCTTTATTTTGCAAAGACACAGGGATGTGTTAGAGAGGGGGTAGGTTATGATGCCTGATGTGTTGTACTGAAGACCTGAAGAAGAGAATACTAAAGAGGGATTAATACGTGTTAAGAGAATAGCATGGGCACAGTAAGGGCCTCCAGATAAGTTTAGGACATGAAAAAACCACTGTTGGTTCATTCAAAACGTTAACCTGCAGCTGCATCTACATCTACTGATGCTGCTTCAAACTTTATGTCTAGGCAGAATACATTTTTAATATGTGCTGTAAACGTTACAGATCTTAATGCTTTCTTTGGCCTTTGTTCTGTATTCCATTATCCTGTGTGAAATTTGTCCTGGGAGCAGGCATTGGGCACAACATTACATGAGAATCAATGAAGTTGCTATAGTAAAATTTAATGGGATGTGGACTGTGTGCTGGCCCTTTTCCAAGGATGAATTTTACCTTTTTTTGGCATGAATTTGTGATTTCTTCCTTTGTGAAACCTCCTCTATTTCTGTTAAGATCTCCTTATGCTCCTCAGAAATTAATATGCTTTTTAGTCTTTTATTAAAAACGTGACAAGAATACTGGCAACAAGGTAATGTCTTTTCTATTCTTTTATCTTAGTGAGACTACTTGCAGAAAAGTAAAAAGAAGGAAATACAAATTCACTGTCACTTCATAAATATAATTTGTAAATAATTTCCTCAAAATCATATTCCTCTTTTTTTTTTTTTTTCCTGTCCCATTTTAAGATCAATATATGCCCCAGGGGACCTTACAAAAATTGGAAATACTTTATGACCACTTTTTTTTAATTTTCATGCAAAAGAGTAATCAATATTGCAGCACTGTAGTTCTTTCTTCCCCGGCTTTATCATGCATGGCAAATGCATATTGTATCCACAGGTGTTTACTAAGCTTGTCTTCATATGATTTTTGATAAAACTAATAATATCTTGTCTTAATACATACTGGGGATGTATTTTATAGTAACCATTTTCTAAACATCAGGTTACAGAATTCACTTTTAAAGTCTACTTAGCAGTGACCTATCAATACTTTTGTATTATAGTTTAATCATTTGCTGTATTTTTTCAACTATTATAGTAATTTTAAAAGATTTTTTTCACGCTATAAGTGTGTATGCAAGTATTTATGCATATTCAGTTCTCTGTATGCTTCATGGAGGTCACATTTTCAAGGACCAGATAGTTCAGGAAAAAATTCCTGCACATAAACACAAACACTCAAGCAAAAATGCTGTATTTATGACACAGTTTATTCTGACAGAAAAGAAATCAAGTATATTGAGTGAAAGGGAAATTTTTAGGCTGAAGAAAAAATACTTCAGTTGTTGTCCTTCCATTAGGAGGAGAAACAGTAACCATATACAGTCTTCCAGGGTAATTAAAATATCCTAGTGTTAGAACAGCATAAGCAAATGTGAATTGGAAGATAGGATTAAGGCATATGGCAAAGTGGTTGAATACCTTATTGCAGGAGTTGTAAACTGATTTCACTTTAGGTCAGTTATTGGCATTCCACAGAACTCAAACCATAGCTTCAACAATCCTTCTTTAGCAATGTTCCAAATTTGTCTCCAAAGTCGTGTATTGTTTGGGTTTTTGTAAAAAAGGAAAAATGCCCTTGCATTTTCAAAGTAGTTTTAAGAGACAAAAACAAGAAGTGAGTGCTTTACATCAAGCTAAATAAATTACTGAAAAAAGAAAAGGTTGTTGCTTTCCAGCTTCTTTCTTATGCCACAGCTTTAAAGTGTGATTAACTGGTTGTTAAACTGTGTAATAAATATGCTTCAACTGAAGAAGTGTTCAATTGGCTGTTAACACTTTAAATTAATCAGTGTGTACCTCACAGCCAGCTAGAATTCATTTTTGTGACTGTAAAGTGCCATCTCTGTCATCTTCTACTACAACATATATATACACTATTCTCTACAATACCTTTAAAATAGCTCTAAAGTGATCTCCAGGGACCATACTTGTCATGAGATAATTACTGTCCTGTGCTATATAAAACTCTTGACTGCTCTTCCAGTTTTAGGGTATCCCAGGAGAATAATCACTGCATAACAATGTCTTTTCTACTGTGATTTAGTATCTTCTTATGCTGATTGACAAAGCAGTCAAGATGAAATTAATTTATCTAGTACCACTAGTTATGTGGCAGAGTTTGAAGCCAAAAGACATTAGGTAATGCTGCTAAGAGGTGTACAATTGTCCTCCTTTCTGAAATCAGGCTTCAGCTACCAACATTTTAAAAGGTATGTAACATGACATCTAGTAAGCTCATTTTTCTCAACCACTTTTTGTAATCAGGTTTAAAATCTCACCAGGTATTTCCTAGCTGCAGAAAGCATAGCTGCTGATATGGTTATTAGATCTTTACATTCCTATGTGGTATATAAACACACAGGTGGAGAAGGTGCTGATATTCAGCTCCTGAGCAATTCACAGTTTGGGTCTCATTGGGGTTAGGTCACCACGCCAGGTGGGATGGGGTTAGGTTGTACAAGGTAATCCAGATCCCCAAATACAGGAAGAAGGAAATCAGGAGGAACTGTGCAGGGTGACTTCACTGAGCAGTGAGAGAGAGAAATTGCTGAGGAAACCTCTGGCTGTGTGTATCTTCTTCCTGGGAGAATGACACAACTGCTTCTCTTAGGCTCTTCAAGGGATGGGATATTCCTCTTGGTCAGACTAAAACTTGGAACACATCTTGAGGGGCTAAAAAGTTGCTGTTCCTGGCCACTTGCCACCAGTACTAAGGTTCAGGTTCATACACCAGCCTTTCATGGAACAGTTTTTCACCTCACTCCCCTCCCAGCCTCTCTGGTGCCTAAGGCCCAGAACAGCATCTTCTTATTCAAGGCACAAAGCCTGCATTATTTTTAAGACTTAATTATATATTTTTGTAAGTTTTGTAAGGATTTATGTCCTTAAAAAGACATGGTATTTTGAAAGGAAAAGGGAACCCTATCAGAGGCAGCTTGGAAAGCACAGGAGGAAAAAAAAAATCACAAATGCAAATTAATATTTTAGTTGTCAAAGGAAGGATGACTGCTTCTTAAAGATAAGATATTAGTTTAGTGAATGTTTTTGTAACTGCATGTTCTTTTGAAATACATGCATGTCTTCATAAAAAAAGGTAACAAACCCCCAAAACCAACACCTTAATTTTTATTTCTTGTACAATTCTGCAAGGAAGCATATGAAAACAAGGCTGGAAAAATTTTAAATCATTGTCTGATTTATTTTGAGAAAAAAAAAAAAAGTGAAGTTACATGAAAATTTCTAATTTCTCACTCTCCAGATGAAAGACAGAGAAAAAGAATGATGTACCAGTGATTCATGATGCAGTTTTTGATTTGTGCCTAAGATATTTATGAAATTATTATCTTTATTTCCCCTTTTTCTTCTCATATTATTTGATTTGTGGGAAAATTAATGAAAGAAATTACATACACAAAAGCAGTCCATAACTCCTGCATATGCAAATTGATAAATGTGAACCATATCCAGTGTGATATTTAACAGAAATGAAAATATGAAGGTACTAAAGTTATATCTCTTTTTTTTCCCCTCTTCATTGGTTCTGTTATTAAATGAAAGGAAATCTGAATATGATGTATCTTGACAATGGACTCTTATATAATGTAACACCATTTAGCATTATTAAAATGTGAATTATTCTTGTAATTGAAATTTTTTTCAGCACTAAAACAATGATTGGTGTACATAATATTCACTTGATAATTCACAGAAAATACAGTAACAGTAAATTCCTAAAAGCAATTACGTTGTCTTTCGTTAACATTGAAATTACAAGCAAAGCATGCTTATTAAATTAATAAAAGTGATGCATATATAATTCAGATTGAGGTAGAAACTAATATAAACTGAATTAAAATGTGTTTTTACATATAATAAGCTTCTAATAATACTGCTTGCTTAGACAGCACAAGCTCGATCTATGCACCTTGATGCAGAAGTGAAAATATATATATAAGGAAAGCTAAGTTAATGTTTGTACTCAGTGATCTTAGAGGTTTTTTCCAACCTCAATGATTCGATATCCCTGGAAAACTCATGACAGAAAGGAGGTTTTATAATTAGAAAAGCCAACCCAGTGCTTCTTTCTTTCATGCTTTAGCAGAGTGTTTTCTCTGTTTTCCATGTAGAAAAGAAGAACTTTTTGCCACCTTATTGTTATGTTGGTCTTCATCTGTGTAAGATCCTAAAGATCATAAAGAAGGTCTCAGACACTATGGTAACAGTAACTTATGAGCCTGATGAATCACTAAAGTTCATTTTATCATTTGAATAAAATGAAAAATGTATTTGCTTGTAATGACAAAGAAAATTAAAGAAAGCAGAAAAAAACTGGAAGGATCATATGCACAAAGAAAAGACAAGCACAGAATGTAATTGAAACAGTGTTGTGGTGACATGAGTGAAGAGTTTCATAGGTAATTTTAGAAGAGTGACTTCCAGAATCAACTTAAAAGCAGGAATTATATAAAGCCTTCCCATTATGGTCAAGAAACTATTTTCCATACTTTGGCAATGCATGTTCTATGGTTGTTATTAATTTTACAGAAAAAAAAATTATGAAAATACTCATTTAAATTGTTTCTACCACCACTTTTGATTATTTATACCTATTCTCTATCATAAAGACTGAATGCTCAATATGTGAGGCAAAATATACAATAAATATACTTTTGATATCTCTGAAATTGAGGCGAAAGTTGTCCCTGCCCATGGCAGGGGCACTGGAACCAGATGATCTTTACGATCTCTTCTAACCCAGGCCATTCAGTGACTCTATGACGATTCTGTGAAAAGTTTTACTCTTACTGCAATAATCCAAAGTTTCCTACCTCTTTTTAGGTTATAAAAGAGAGGCTTGTTGTGCTTTTGGGAACTTAGACTTCTTGGATTCCAATTATTGTAAGTTCAGTGAAGTATCACGTGCCAAATATTTCTCTAATGTTGCTAGTTTAGGATTGTTTCTTGGAAAGAAAATTCCCTCAAGTCCCAAAGTGAAAGCAAAGCACTTTCTTTCAAACGCTGTAGTTGTTTGAGCACTTTCTTTCAAACACTGTAGTTGTTTGAAGCTATTACAATTTTATACCATAGCTTTGTCAAATTTTCCCAGAAAACTTCCTAAATTGTGTTTCTAAGTTAATGACATATCTGTTATGTGCATATGTATGAATGTTATTTCTAGGTAAATAGTGGCACTGATGTCCTGCTCTGTTTCATTCTGGAATTCCAAATAATCTTCCTAAAGCAGTGTTTTCTCTTCATGCTCAGGCTTTTGGCATAAAGAATAAGAGAACCAAAGTGCAAGAAAGGCTTTTCTTCTCTGAGACTCTAGGTTTCCCTAATTTGTTCCCAAATACTCCACATTAATTTAGCCAGATTAAGTGATAACAACAGGAATTTTGCCATTGTTCAATGGGATCAAGGCTTCTCACCAAACCACTGCCCATAATTCAACAGCACAGTGTCAGCAGCAGAAAAACCCCAGCCTTTTCTTCACATACGACTTGCCTGCATCTTTGCTTTCTGCTGCTTTGTAAAATAAATGAAATATGCAGACCTGAGCATCCAGCTGTTCCTGTTGGCAAGCCTCCACTTGCACAAGTTATAGAGGTGCAGGGTTACAAATTAACACCATCATACTGGGAAAGTGATTCCTGTGTTCTTTTTTTATTATTATTTCAAGTTTCTTCATGTGTAGCAAAGCATAAAACTATGTTTTTGTTCTCTTCTGGATGGCAGGACTGACCTTCAACCAAATATTTAAGGAACTCTGCAGAGCCTGATGTGCTCCACACTGCATGATTTGATGGGAAGGAAGCCTACCTCTACAGGAGGGCATCGAGAAAGTAAGATAAAGCAGCATTCTGAAAGGAACAGCAGCAGGACATATCTCAAAATATTATCAAAGGAAAAGTGTTTTCTTAAAGGGCAGCAGTCTCTATTGCAGAGGTAATACATTTGCTTTCCAACATTTTAGAAGCTGTGTGATTTTCAGTGCAGTATCATGGCATTCAGACAAAATGCCACACACAAAAAAAGAGGGTTTTATAACCTATTGTATGTCTTTAAAACCTGCTTGAAAGTGTATCTGACACTATGAAAAACTTCAGCAGTTTAAAGAGAAGTTCTGCAGCTTTCTTACCCAAACAAAAAATATTTCTTTCCCCTTTAAAGGAAGGGACGCAGATAACTATTAGAAGTATTGGCTGGAACTTTAACTATAGATGTTGTACAGAGCAGATGTGATGACAGCACATTGTAAAAAATATTTCTTTTAGGTCCCATTTATTTTCTTCAGAATGTATTTCTGAAGAGGCAATCTAAGCTCTTACATATAAATGTCAGGAACAATATTTTTAAAGAAAGAATTCGTAAAACTTACTTTAAATTTTGAGAGTTGCACACATACTGTCATAATAATATTCTAATGTGCTTTTATAAAGTGTTTGAATGTTCTATGATTATCATACTTGAATGTATAACATCAAGACTGAAGGCAAAGGAATGTCAGAAGAGATACATTATGAGAATAAAAATTACACAAAACTAGCCTTCTAAGTAAGTAACAGTCAGGCATGGCACTGGAAAATGTCAAAACATATAATGATTATCATGTTCAAATTTATATCTGAATTATGCTATTGAGTAACTGTGCCATGAACCCTGTACCTTGTCTGAATGTTATATAATCATTCCCTCAGATTTAGCCAGAATTGTTTGCATTCCTCTGGGCTTTAATTGTAACATGATAAAATGAACATAAACATCTAAATTAAATTACGTGCATACTAGGTGTTCTGTTTTTTAAAAAACCCACCTCCCACATAATGAAAAATATAGCCATGACTAGATTTATCAAAAATATTAACTGAATTATTCCAGTTATTGACAAACATATTCTGACTTCAAAATCCAAATGCAAATATATGATATGAGCTCTTAACTGTCTTGGCTTATCTGAGCATGATTTGATTGCCTTCGCATCTCTTCTGCTGAAGATCTGTAGCATTAGAAATGCAGCAATAGTGTTGCTGATGGTCCTACTTGTCAGAGCAACAGTCCTTTGCTGCTGAATCCCATCTCTGACAGGGGCCAGTCACAGGTGCACAGGGAAAACATATTGAGCATATATCTAGAGTAGAGGCATGATCCTTCAGTATTTCCTCCAAGAGTCAATCATTTCTATTTTATTATAATTTTTTCTCCCATATCATATACACTAGTTTTTGATTGATGTTCTTTTATTACTTCTCTAATTATTTCTTATTATGTTTAAGTTACTGCTGAATGCCATGACAAAGTTATATGATTAACAATTGTTATTTTCTTTTGCTTGCTTTAAATCTGTTGCTTGATAGTTTAAGGGTATCAGATAGTTCAGGTGTTTCAGCATAAAAAAGTGAATAGTTTTTTTTTCCACTTAATTCAGAGTGCTCATAGTGCTCTCTATCAGATTCTTTCCAAGTCATCCCTTTCTCAAAATGGATAATTTAGCTGCCTATATATTTTTATAATAGAAGCTACTCAATGGTTTGCCTCATCACCCTTTGTTTGATGTCTAGAGGGTTTTAATTTTTTTTAATTACTAATTGAAGTGTGTGTAAGAGAATTTATCAATTTTCTTTGTGCATTGTTGCAGAATAACCTAAATTCCTCTAGGAAGCTGAAATTCCAGCAGTGATCTTTTCCTCTGGCAGTAGAGCTGATTGAAAGTATAAGTAATGTAGTTAACATGCTGGCAATTTCACGTTGAAGTAATGAGCAAATATCACATGATCTGAGTGATTTATTACTATTCAATTTATTGATCTCTTATTGAAAATGATTTATTAGCATGTCTGACTGAAACAATTCTTCAGACTTCTCTCCTGTTAAAAATGGTCTGTGTACCAGCTTCCCTTAGCTTCTCAGTATTGAAATGCTCAAATTTTCTTCCCATACCATTCCTTTCCGTGCCTACAGATCCATTCAACCAAAATACGCAGATATTTGGCACAGGATTGCAAGGCCATACAGCTATTGGGACAATTCTGTGCTTATGATAAGTCTGTAAAATTATTCATAGCCTTGGACAATTTACTAAAACATTCCTCAGATCCCTTTTTTGTCTTGTATTGTTAATGGTTTCATATTAATGTTATGAAAGGTAATGATTCTCCAGGTCTGATTTATTTGTAACTTTCCTATCTCTGATTTATTTTTGCTGTAAGATCCTCCTCTTTCATTATAAATGGCCCCTTTTTTCAGAGATGGGGCATTTTAGATGAGCTTTTGCTGTAATGTTATTTTTATTCGAACTGGCTAGTGTGGTGCCTTTCTCTAGTTTCCATTATTTATTTTATTCTGTCAGCTGCTCTTTTTCATTTCCTTTGTTTTTCAAGCTTCACAATTTTTTATATTCCACTGCTAATTGAAGGCAAGCAACTAGGTGTAGTTTCTCATATTTCTATAAGGAGATAGATGACTGTGACAAAGTAACTATTTGATAACAGTACTTTGAACCAAATCCCACCCTTGATCCAGAACTAAATCAGGGTGGCTTTCCTCCCTTTTTTGCAACTTCTGAAAGTAGTTGTTAAAAGTGGCAGTCATATATGAGATCAAAAACATGTACTTTAAATTATATACCATCTGATGTTTATCCACTTTGGATTATGTTTTCATTTATGGTTTTATTGACCATTTGGAACAAGATATACATTAAGGAGTCTAACTGAGGCTGTCTTCTGAACTAAAAATAGATCAATCAAACTTCTGATCCTGTTTGCTTATATGCAGTGAACTGTAGTTACTTCTGAAATGCATCCCAGAATTACTTTGGGAAACTTAACTTCAAAAGGGATATAGAAAGTCTAGTCTTCAGTTAAGGAATGAAAAGAAGCTGGTTTTTAAACAGGGAGGGAAGGAATTTCTTCTATAAGCTGAAGAATCTGATATCAAGACGCCTTCAGGCCCATGGTGCCATTGTTCGGGTGTCCTGTGGAGGGCCAAGAGTTGGACTCGATGATCCTGATGGGTCCCCTTCAACTCAGCATATTCTGTGATTCTAAAAGACGTTTAAAGCAAATTTCACCAAAGAGCAGACATAGGGATAGCCCCCAGAGCAACTGCAGAGTTTTGTAAGAGTGAAATAAAGCTGCCTACAGAGACTAACGGTGAGTATTGTAAAACTTACTAGGTTAAACAAGACTCAGAAGCTGCCCTTTCTCCCCAAACTGCAGGATAGAAAATTGCTTTTATGGGGAGAAATATAAGCTAGAAATTGTGCTTTAATTTAGACTTTTGCCATGTGGTGTATTCTGTAATTTCATGTGACAAGGTTTCAAGTTAAATAGAAGAAATAACTATTTTCTCACATTACTAAGGTATCTCTGTTGTGCTGAGTCTGTGTATTTGCTGCAAGTTAGAATCATTCAAGACTCAAGTATTTCTTCTCTGAAATGGCAAACATACCCATGATACCCCACACAAAATGCCATTGTAAATGAAATGCTAAACTAAAGTACTGGCTTTGAATTGCCTATCCATGTAATCTGTAAATTACTTTCAATAATCCATAAAAGGAAACTGACTGTGCCATGTTAAATGTTGTTGCTCTATCTCAAGAAGTGCAGCTCTGTAGTTGCATTTATTCACTCTGGGAAAATTTCTGAATGCTTCAGGTGAAGAAAGGTGTTTAGAATCTTATCCTTGTAGTCCAGATCTCCAAGACAGCAAGAAAAAGATATTTCTGTAGCTGTTCAGATAAAACACCCTCCTTCTTTGACAGACAATTCTAGAATGAATAGTTAAAGTCTGGGGGATAGAATGGCAGTACTGAACAAGAAAGAAATGGAAAGTGTATCATGTGATTCTGATTTTCTACATAGCATAATTGCACGTTTCACATGAAAAAAACTCCGCAAAGTGAAGTGGTTACTTTGGAGCCTTTCTTTTAATGATGTACTAGTAGCTCAGAACTCTCCTGCTGCCATGCTCAGGGCAGTGTCATATGTAACATAAACATGCCATAATCCTGCCCCTCCAAAGAACACAACCAAGATGCCCCATCAGAAATGGGGTCTCTTGTAAAGCTGGTTTCAATCTTATAGCTGCTTCATATACTAGTCAGCTTTGAGGGCTACTCAAGTGTTTACAGTGAATTACAAAAAATTTTACAGGATCATTGTTAGAGAGAAAAAAACCCAAGTTTTTTCTTCAAAAATCCTGACAATCATAATATAGAAATACAAGTATGGGTGCTTTAAGATCCATTTCAGAGGAAGATTTCAGCATTGTTGGTATGTTAATACAGCTGCATAACAAGAGACAGTCAAAAGAATAAAACCACGTGGCTGAGATTCACATATGCTCATAAAGCACAGAGTTTGGATGCTCAGTGAGCTTCATAGCCCCAGTAATTCTCTCTTGTGTCATGTAAGAAGCCTTAGGCACTCTTGTCCTATGATGGCATCCTGTTAGCAAACAATAGACCCCAGCAGAAACAAAGACTTAGGGCAGCTCTGCCTAACTGCCCATGAACTCCAGTTTCATTACAATTCTGCCTAACAAGAGACTCAGTTGATTTGATTTGTAGAACAGAAAACCCTGGCAAATTAAAAGCAGCAAACATTCCCAAATGATTTGCTGCAAAGTAGAATAAATGAGTAACTGCTTTAAAAGAATCATATTCCATTAATTTCACATAACAGCAAAAGTAGCTGGGTTTTTTCCTTGTTTACAGGTGAAATTGTATAGTTTGAAAACATCCATTATTGGAAGTATTGGTAATAATGGTATCAAGGACTTCTAAATTCAACTATATAATCAACTTCTATAATCAACTATTTCTATAGAAAATAGTTGATTATAGAAGTCCTTGATACCATTTAAAAATTGCCATTTAAACAGTAGTATCAGTGTCAGGGTACAAACAAGTCATCATTGTCTTACTCAAAATTGCTTCAGAGTTCAGGAGAGGAGTGTATTTGGAAAACAGTAGGAAGATTTTAATGCTTAACATCCTTACCACACCATTACAAGGTATAAGAAAGATTTCTCTCATAGCTGTCTCACAGTCTAGTGAAATAATTGCTCTAACAACCAGATTCAAGATCGAAAAACCTGGGCATACTTAAAGCATATTTTGCCATTGTTTTCCCCATAAGAGTTTTATGAGACATTGTGACAAGAGTTAACTGCAATAGAAGAAATTAAACAGATGAAAACTGGAACGGATGGGTCCATTCTAGGTTTTGACATCTAGAAGTATTTGAGAATCCAGAGTGCCTTGACCTATTTTGCAGGGTCAGAGCGAAGGCAAAGATTCTCAATAATTCTTGAAATAGCAACATTCTCTTAAAATATATATATAAAAAATAAAAATAAAAAAGGAGGACTTCCAGTTATAATGCTAGATAGAATGAAACGTTTCTCTTAGAACCAGCATGCTGTGCTCCAACTCATCATTCATTCCCCGCCATCTCAATGTTTTTTTTCTGCCAGCTCCATCACTCTTTTGTAAGCAAAATAAAACAGATGTAGAAATTTTCACATAGAAATCTTTGCATTTGCTGGTCAGCATTATTTACTGTTTTATTTGCCTCTCTTTTCAAAAAATTATATCCTGTTAAGGCTAAGTTAAAGCTTAAGCTGTAAAACTTATTCTTCTTCTGGTTTTAAAAACAGTTTAACAATCTTTACTCGCCGTAGCAGTAAACGTTACACTACAGTGTAACGTTTAATTTACATTAATAATTCCAGTTACTTCATTTGTTTCCTGTTGCAGGCCTGAAAACCAAACACACACCTTTAATCACATCTGATGAGCCCATTTGGTATTCTTTCCTGCAACAGGAACCAGATTAACTAATTTGGATTATTTATGCAAGTTAAACATGTCGGTATTTTCTGGACAAATACCCAATTGTATTTAACCGTTTCTCACAGTCAGTAGAAATAACTAAAGTGAATTGTGATTATTATATAATTTCCAACAATTGTGGAAGCAAAACACGAATTCCCTCCTCAGAGGCTGTTTTGGATCCTAGTACTTGTAAGGTGATAAGAATTACTTTAGGGCCAAGTAACTGAAACAGCAGCATTGTTCAGACATGCGTATTTCTATTTACTATGGTAATTACAACACAAGAATGCAACAGTGAGAGTTGATGATAGCTGCTTTTTAAATATAGTTTTCTTGATAATCATTACCCACCAGAGAGAGCTGCACTAGAAATAATTGAAAAATAGTTTAATTGTGAATTTTGGCTTCAAGATACAATTCTTCCTCACCTTCAGCCTAAAGGAATAGGGATGTTTTAGAAATATGCGTGAAAAATGTATGAAGTGAAAGATCAATCTTAATAGATGAAGTATGCCTTTTTATAACCATGTGTCATGCTTTTATCCTTTTTATAAACAACTTCCAATCCTAGGGTTCATGAGAAAAGCTAATGTGCAGGGCTCTGTGCCAGTCTAAGGGCATAGTTATTAAGATATAATATTAATGGAAATGACCCCTGTCAGTAAGACAGACTAGACTTCGCTTCTGAAGCCTGTCTGGTCTTCACCAGTTTTATATTTCACTTGTTCCCCTAGGCTCATCTGTGCACTGGCACATAAAGTTATAGAATTAAAGGAATGTAAATTCCACCAGTAAAAGTATTCCTATAAGTAAAATAAGTTTAAAAGTTCAAACTTGATAAAAATTTGTTGAGCCAATGACTTTTGAATACTAAAGATGTTTTTTTCTAAATGTGAGATTGGACTCTGCAAGAATCTTCAGTATTGGACTAATTTGATCTTGTTTTGTGTTTTCCTTTTACTTTACTTCCCAATGCTCTGGATAAATCCATCCAGTTTATGAATAAATTTTATTATATTTATTTGCAATTAAAATTTACTTTTAGGAATAACCCTATCAGTCCTGAAATTTAAAGACATGAATCATCATATGTTAAACTGTTTTCCTTTACACCAACTATTTCTGAAATCCTCACTTTTCAGAGCAAATTACAAAGCAGTTTAGGTCAGGTCCACAGTTTTTAAATTGCAACTATTTATCTTGGTCACGCTTTGGATTATTATTTCAGAAATATGTAAATTACTAGGTATTTTTTAAAAATTAGTTGAGAGTGTTTGAAATTGCTTGGTTTTCCATTGAAAGTAAATACTGTCATGTTTAAGGTAATTTTAGAGTTTTCACTTCCCACTTAAGGTGGACTGCATAAATATAGCACAAACTGGAATAGCTCTTATGAAATATAAGTGTCTATATAAATTTTCAAGTTCCATGTATGTAAAACAGAAGTATAGTAACTGGGTGCATTTTATAGTATCTATTCTATCTGTCTCGCTCACAAAGAAATATAATTACCTATGTCTAGGGTATTATGAGAAAGGACAAATCCCAAAGTACTTTAAGAGAAATACCTTAACATCCTAGGACTAAATTTCTTGGCTTTAATGATAAAGCTGTAGTATCTTATTTCCTAAGGTGATAAAAACCAGTCATATATTCTAAATATTTAGATACTTTATTATCTACAGAAAATCAATATTTTTTACAAGCAGCTGCTGAGAGTCATCAATTGTTCATCCACATTCTACTTTCAAAACCAGTGAATGTAATTTTAGCTAAGAGTTTTTGTATCAAACAGTAGGCAGATTGAATGCAATTTATTAAGTTTGAAGCAGATTTCTGCGTCAACTCGCCAGCTGCATCTTTTTGAAAATCTACAGGTAGCTGAAGCAAGAGACATTTAGAAATTCCAATAAACTTAAATCTAAATGATCAGCAGCATGCCTGGGGCTTTGGTGAAATACTAGGGTAGATCCACTGCCTTAGAAGCCCATAAAGGCAAGTTTGCTACATGCTACAGCAACTGGCAAGGGAGCACATCCATTCAGCACCTGCTATGGTTCAAGCTCCATTGAGCTTCTTCTGGGCAGCTCATCTGATAGCCCTCAAGGGGAGTTTAAATTTGAGTTAAGTCCAAAGAAAAATCAAACAAATGTTTTGTGCCTTGAAGCACTAGATAGAAAGAAATTTTATATATTGCATAAAGTAGTAACTAACATAGCTTTGTATATGCTCTACATAATTTTATAGGTTAGCCTTCTGCTTAGCTGACAAATGGAATGCCAGCAAGCCTGACACCACAGCTTTTTTCACCACCCTAGCAGTAGATGGAGGCACTTTGGATGCACTGTAATGTGGATGGTTCTTTCCTGGGAGTATCCTTAGTGGTCAACACTCCTAAGAGTCACAATCTTAGGAACTGTAGATTTTGGTCTTTAAACATAAATTTATAATAAGGAAGAGTTATGAGTATATTTACTCTTGTTGTAATTTCCATTTTGAGTTTTTTCTGCCTTGATTAATCTTATAAATCCTTTGTAAGTCTTCCACATTGTGAAAGATCATCAAAGCATGTGCTTTGAAGTTCAACACATATTGATGCAGGTGACCCCCATCATAACAGCCTTAAATTGGGACTGATTATCCCAGCTTCACACCAGACTATCAACAAAGTATATAATTTCTGCCTTAGGCTTTCTTAATAAGAATTGTCCTTTAATATAATTTTAGCATTATCAGCTCATGGCATGGTATTCCAGAGAGAAATGTCGTGTTTCAGACATAAGCTGTATTTTTTAAAATATTATTTGTGTCCTGCTTTTTCCTATATTTAACAGCACAGATAAAAATGCATTAAAATAACATGGGGGGTTTTTTCCATTCCAACTGTCAAACTCGAAAGGTTACTGAGGCACTTACAGAAGAAAGGTATTTCAGGAAAAGAAAATTTCCTTTTTCTATTGAGTTATTTTCATGGAGGTAGCTTTCTCTAAAGTGTTTTTAGAGGTGAAGAAATAAAAAGAATTTGAAGGAACTGAAATTCTGGGAAGCAGCTTCCAAGTTACTATAGAGGAAGGGTTTTAGAAGCCTCACACAAATTTGGAGTGTCTCTCCAAAGAATATGTCTACTCTTTCAGATTTGAGAAAACTGAGATATGTCTGAAACCTTGAAATGTTAAAAGAAGAAAAGTTATTTTCTCAGCACAGAGAAAAGCTATAGATGTTTCATAGAGATGTAAAGGGGGCAAGGAATATTCTGAGACCGAGGCAATTTAGTCAATATATTCTCTAAGGAAAATTACAAAGTGATTAACAACTTGAAGCAGACCCAGGGCATACAGCCAGGGATTCGTCTTCTCTAATAAGTAAGACATGAGAAGGAGCTATTGCAATGATATTATTCAAAGTTTCACTGAATGCAGGTATTATTGGAACATTTGGCCTGACCTTTATAGTAACTGGTCCTTCTTTTTCACCATGACACCTTGTATTGAATGAATAAATATTCCTGAATAAAGCAAGTCTTCCAGAAAAAGAGTTGAGTCTGCCCATCCTATCAATTAAAGCATGGCAATGCTTAATCCCACTCATTGTTAAAAATGCATGCATCTTCTCATACAAGTGTCTGTGATTTTTGATTTCCAGTGCCTGTCTCTTAATCCTGTCCTTTTAAAGTTTCATGCAGATTTTCTCCCTGTGAAGATACTTAGGCACTATTTGAATTACCTCTGCTGGTGGTGGGGAGGGAGGGAGGCAGATGGGAAAAAGCCAGCAGTTGCAAGGTCTCTAAATGCAAGGTGTTAGTTTGCCAAGTCCACTAGAAAATAAACCTAATTACTCACCAATTTGATGTGGTAACATTTAAATCTTCTTACTAAGATTAGTTGAGCCCATCCTACCATGCATTTTTCACAATGCCTTTAAATTCCTTTATCAGATATCTATATCCTGTATATGTTAAGTTTCTATTGATTTATTTTCCATATCCTTCTTACTGTTTTCTTATACTTAAGTACTGTCCTCACCTTGTGCTGAATCAGGACACACTTTGGATGTCATTCTTACCTTGATATTGTTGCCACATGATTCTTGCTGTCCAGCAGCCATCTTTTTTTTCCAAAGAATTTCCTAATTTTTTTTGACATCTTTCTCTCTAAATATATTCTGTGACTATATTCTTTTTCTTTGTGGAGAAATGGGTGGGCAGCTGCAATATTTCTATTTGTCTGTAGGGTTTGAAACAATATCCACTTCTGTTATTATTAATCTTTAGTGAACATAATGATGTCCAAATTAAAACAGAATTGGAGTAAAACAATGTATTTTGAGCTTTAATATTACCCTTTTATTTAGCATTGCTATAATTCTCCTATTTGGTATCCTATATGCTTTAATCAAACTGCATTTCCCAAAATCCAATTTTTCTTTATGCATGTCAGAAAACCAGTTAAGAATTACCTTATCCTGGTAATGTTTTCTTTAAAATAATTTTTTTTCAATTATTTTATCATCTTTTTAATTACCACAGTTTCCTGTATATGTTTTTTAAAACTCTATCTCTTCAGTGATTCATATGCATTGAGGTTTTACATTATAAGTGCTTGACTTAGGTACAGATTTTTCATGTAGAGAGTGATTCCCTCTTTTTTTTGTTGTTTTGTTTTGGGTTTTTTGTTTGTTTTTAATACTACCTTCTTTATTTTGGTTAGCAGCATATTGGTGACTTTTTAGCATCACGCTAGTCTGACTTTTTCCCACAGATTTCAAGCAACTCTTTCGCTATTCTCATGAGTCATAACAATTCTTTTCCTTAGCAAAACAACTGGCAATGGTTACATAGGCAGTTTTATATTCATTGTCAGCTCAGCTGAACTTGTTTGCAATATGATGAGTAGATGTTTGCATGGCAGTTGTCATCTCAGCACGCTTTTCTCCCTGTTGCTAAATACAACAGCCTCCTAGTCCAACATCCCACTAGTCTCTGAGAGCACTAGTTCATTATCATTATCAGTGGAAATGCAGCCTGATCTCACTGGCTAGCCTCCTTCCTTATGGGGATGTGATACACTCTTTTGCAGAAACATATCTTATGCTTTGCACCAGCTATGCAAACAGTAGCATGTCTGTAGCACTCACAATAAGTTGTGCTGCAATAAAAACTTTGCTAATATCCTGAAATCTTCTGCTATTGAAGTGGACTCTGGCAAAAGTATGTCATTAGAGACAGCATACAACTTTAGAATTTCATGCAATTTAGTGTTGCATTTTTACTTTTGCTCCAGGCAATTAGCACAGTATCTTGCACTTATTCCCTTGAGCCTTCACTCTCACCTGAGCTGTAGTAATGCTTCCAGTTTCTTATTTCCCATATCTGAAATACTGCTTAAGTAGATACATCTCTTAACTGAAGAGCTTACAAATGAGAAGTGTATATTTTAGTTCAAACAGTACTTCTCAGGATTGATCTTACTTCAGAGCTTACTTAACCTCTAACACTAAGACAAATGGAAATTCACTACTGACTCGCAATGTGTGTTTCAATATCTAGTGTTTAAATGAATGTTTTCAATGAATGGAGATGGACTGGGTATGATAGACCAACAGCTATATATGGAAATGTACTCTGTTAGCATTCTGTATCTACTTCTCAATAGGAAGCACCCCTTCCAAAATGAGTAGAGGATGTGCATGCCTGTTGCACATGGAACCTAAAACTGGATAGTCTCCCTAACTGCTAGTTTATGACTATTACACATATAAACGCAACCCATTTTCATAGCTCATTTTCTTTTATAAGTATTTTTAAAGGTCACAGCCCTGAAAATTCTATCTCCAGAAAGTTGCAGAAGTGACACACTGTTACTACAGCGTTAAATGAGAAATAAATGTCATTGCTAGAGTGTTAACTACCAGTGAGGACAGTCAGAGAAACATGGGAGGATACTTTTAATTCTCTAAATCAGCCAGGTAAAACTTGGGCAATGCAAGAGGAATCTTCTCCAGATGTGACTAGAAATTGAAACCTGGGCTCCTCAAATGAGTGTGCTCTTTGCTTGCTTTAGAACAAGAAGTAACACACTGTAATCAGACAAAAGTGAGTTTGTCTGTTAAGTTTTCGAAGTGAAGATTCCCAATGCCATAAGACTGTACTGTCCTGTGCAACAAGCAGCCCTCTCTCTCAAATGCTTTTAATTGGTTTAAGACACTATTCTCCTATGCCTGCAACAAATAGGCTGAACTGTCTGTGACACTCAGTGGTTGATCCAGATTAATAACTTGCCATCTGAACTCTGTTTCTACAAATTCACAAGCAATGTTGTAAACTGGTAGTGCATTTTCTTTTGGGTATCCCCTATGTGACAAGAAGAAATGCATTAGGAATAACCTATTCTCCTTCTAAGAATAATCTATCCAGAACTGGGGAGCACATACCCTGGCACAGGGAGGATATTCAAGATACATTCATTACTTTAGTTTTGATTTTTTTTTTTGCATTAAAGAACTGTACATTGCTAGTACACAAATAACCTAGAATTGTTTTCATTTTATGTAATTATTTTTGTTTATGTTATATTAATATGTTTCGGAACATTAAAATTTATAACTCTTAAAAAGTAATAATTTCAAAGAACAAAACAGCTTTAGATTTGGAAATGAGATCAATACTTCACGAAAAACTGATGTATATGGCTCTTTGTATTTTAAAATATGAACAGGAAAAAGATACCCTTTGCTTTATGAAGGTAATTTTGGTATGATACTTTAGTAAATGAATGAGTTACAGATTCATCTCAATTAAGATGCATTATACTGAATGATGCTTTTCTTTGGCATAAGAAAGTATTCATCTAAAATCAAAGATGCTGATTGTCCCCAGGACACTTGATTGTATTCTGAACTCTTTGTGAAATGGCTTTGTTTGTATGATTTCCTTTCTGAAATGGAAATTTTCCCCTTGCTGTGACATGATATAATCTACACTCAGCAGCAATGAAACTTGATGACTGGCACACTACAAAAACAACTAGCTATTTCAGGTAGTAAAACAGACTTCCTGACACACTTCAGTTGCAGCTTAGTTTAAGAAATCACTGTTCTGTGGGGTATGCTGGAACTAAGTTACCCTGTAGGAAGCTGGATGCTCTCATGCATTACGTTTCTGATTCTCTCTCAGCAGTAAGTGTAAAGCTCATGCTTTTGGCTCCACCATGGAGCTACCAATTGTAACTGCAGCTGCACTGTTGACACTCATCATACGATTGAATCCTAAACTTAAATGTCTTTATATTATTATCTCTACCCTACCTATGTGTAGTATAACTTCAGAGTCACAAGATTTTAAAAGAACATGATGCTTTATCAAGAAATACTTACTAAGAGTAGAAAGGCTGTTAAGCTATCAAAAGTCAAGTTTGCAAATTAATGCATTTTTGAGACATTATCTAGAAATACAAACATGACCAAAAAAAAAAAAAATCTTTTACATGATCAGTGAAGAAGCTGTTTTAATACATTCCTATTCATCGAACATCTCTAACTTTTTAAAGTTCTTGAATCTCATCATCACTTTCATGTGTTTATGAACTTTTGCTAGTCATAAAAATGTTTTCTTACTGAACTATCTCAGGATGTATATCAGAACTGCAGAATTGTAGTCTGCTTTGGTGAAGTTTTTTGTTGTCGATTCCATCTTGAAAGCTGTAATATACCATTAATTTCATGTTTCATACTGTGTCATTTTCTAACTAGCCTCAGCTATTAAATTCTATTGCTGTCTTCCACAAAGGGGCTAACTCCTTCCTCCCATGCCTTTAAAAAAAAATATTGAAAAATAACCTTTAATGCAGTTTGAAATACAACAAAAATGATTGCACATACTGACATGTCGTATATTACTCATCTCCTAGTATTCCCTCAAATGAGGACTTAACACAGTTTGCATTGTTAGCCTCACTGCATTTTACACACAGGCAGCTGAACAAGAGTTACTAGCTTTAGTACATGCTTTGTGTGCATGGAAAGGATTAATCAGTTCTTCTACCTGATACAGATTTGGGTGTGTACTAAACCAAGGAGTATTACTAACCAAGCCTGCCTGTGGTAGACCATATTTCAAAACAAATTCTGCTCCAAAATATTGGCAACTCATGCATGAGTCACTTTATAAAGTTCAATTTTTCAGAATTTTAAGCATTTTATGACTAAGCCATATGAATAAAATAAAAGTGTGTAAAATCTAGTTCCACCTTACTTCAGGCATCCTTTTTCTAATGTAGGCTGAGAGAGAATTTTCTGAAACTTACTGTCAAGCAATATTTTGCTGAACTTCAGTGGAGCTTTGGCCATGCAGAATACCTGACATTCCAGCCATGAAAAAACACAGTACTTGAGACCTTGTTAGAGCAGGAACTTTACGAGGCGAATTTGCACCAAAAGTAGAATTTTTGTGTTTGAATTTATCATGATATACAGGGAGGAACTTTGACACTTTCCAGCTTATCAAGAGTGTCCTTCTACAGTGACACTGACCAAAACTACTTAGGCTTTGGACGCAGATTTCTTGCTTCAATAAGCAAACAAACATCTGAAGAGCTATTTTGTCTTATGATTCTGGACCTTTGATCTGAAAAGAAAAAGTAAACTTGTGGGACTCAGTACATTGTGAGTGACCCCATAGGAAGAAGCAGCACTACTGCTTCCCTGAAAAGGCACTTTGACCCTTGGTTTCAATAGCGTTTCAGTTGAGCAGTAAAAAATATTTCTTTCTGTGCTATGCCTGTTTCCCTTTCTTTTCATTTAGCAGCTGATTTGTCAAAGGGAATAAGCCATCAGAACCTTCAATTGTAAGCATTTTCAAAAGGATCCAGTTTAGAAATGCTAATTCTTAAAAGAACAATTGGAAAACTAGATAAGAAAGTGCTCCTGGCTCTTGACTAGAAGGGCAATACAGAATTTAGAGTTTCAGAGAGAGGTAGGAGTAGCATTAGTCAAGCAGATGCAACAAATTTAAAAAAAAAAAATTAAGTTGCTTTCCTCTACTTCTTGATGAAATTCTAGTCTATTAGCCAAAATTTTGTTCTCAATTTTCATAATTTTTTTTCTGGACATTTTTATATATGATATTGTCCCAAACTATACTCAACTCAGTTTCACTTTGATTATTCTAGACCTCAAGGTATTCTGTCCTTTTCTGTATTCCTCAACTTCTCCTTAATTGATGATGGCTCTCAAAATTTCATTTGCATATACCTCTTTTTGTGCCAAGATTTAACATAATATTCAGCAGCATTTTTACCAAAGACTAATGCTTGGTCAGCCTCTACAAGAGCAGAACTTTACACAATGATGATAGATTTATGAAACAAAAAAAAATCTAAATTATTATCTGAATTACTGGATGCCCCCTAAAGATGTAAGCATATTTCTCAATTAACTTGATAGAATACAGTCAGAAGTTCAAGAATAGAGATGAAGGAAAAACAAAATACCAAATAACTCCTGCCAGTAATAAAAAGTGCATCTAAATGGAGGCCTATATGCAGGTTGGCTCTCCTTTTCTTTCATAAAAACATTTCCTACGGGATATGTGTGAGCTTAATAAACTGTTGACCAACACCAGACTGACCAATGACTGACATAGTGTTGCATTATTCATAACAAAACGTAGGTAAGCTTGGGGTAAGCTTTCCTTTCTTGGAATTTTTTCCCCATCATCTTCTGCACTGCCAAAAAAACCCTATTATCAAAGATGTAGTCTTTCTGTAAATTAGGTAGTACAGATGTGCCTCAATAACTATATTTATGCAACTGTTTGTTAAACCTACCAAGAAAATCTCTGATAGTAGCAAAAACACTTTCTCTACATGCTCCCTGTGAGCATCTTCCCCAAAACATACCTCTTCTGCTATGATTTCTTTTATACACCTTTTCAAGGTGTTCAAAAAGTGCTTAAGTAGTTTAAGCACAAATGCACATGCATGGCCAGGAATTTTGCATTAAAAGCTGTTGGAGCCCAGATACAGAAGAATCTTTCTTGTGAAAGCATGGGGTGTTAGTTACAAAGCACACTTGAGTGAAAACAGGTCCTTAGTTGCAGTGGCCAAGGTCAGCAATTACTCAGTAACAGCAATAAGCAGGTTCATTGCCACACACAATGGCAGTTACATCTTCACTCAAAGCCAGACATAAGCAGTGCTCAGAAAACTCTTTAAACACTGAAGGATTTCCCCCCGCCCTGTTTTCATCAATAAAATTTGTGCCTCTCTGCAAAGAAGAGTATGTGTCATTGTTATTCATGGAAACTGTCAGGCTTTTTAACTCTGCTGAGAAACAAGAAGAGTGAATGACAGATGGGGCCTGCTTTCTTGGCAAGGAAGTTCTCTGCTAGCAGAATGCCATAATATGAGTCCTAAAAGAGAGAAAAGATGACAATTTAACTTGTTCTTATACATAAATGTCATCTGAAGAGAGGCCTTTCATTTTGAAGTAGATTTGTGATATTAACTCCTATGCATGTAGGCTGATGCTGTCTTTGGTCTTAGCCTTAGATGCCAAATGGCCTTTAAAAGCTTAAAAAAATTATATTATGTGTTAATACCACTAATGCAAGCTGCTTTAGTGGCTTCCCAAAAGCTGGAAAGTATTTAACTCAAGCGTGAAACCATGAGAAGATGAGCTTGAAGATTTCATAAGAAACTTCAAAAGTCCTACCTATTGCTGAGGTGTTCAAACTGTAGTGACTCTTTATCTTTCTTAGAATGATATGTTTTCCCATGCTTATTATATACTCTTCAGGTCAAAACCATGAATCAGGCCAATGCACTTCAACATTGTACATTCATGACATGCCAAGGTCCTCAATGCAAGGAAAGACATAAGTGAGAACTCAACTGAGCATGTGTGTATGGGAACACAGGTAGGCAGGAGAAGACGGATGATGGCTGAAAGAAAAAACTGAAAAACAACATCAATTTTGGGCTAAGCAAAAGCGCTTGTATTCATTGAAATGGAGTACTTAATGTTGAAATGGAGTATTTTCTTTTTACTTGGATTTAAAAAGTCATAAGATTTTTTGCTATTTAAAAAGTTCCTTTACAATGTTAATCTTTAAATCTTTTTTTTTTTTCCAGTTTGATGTGGGTGGGGTTTCTGTTATTTTGGTTTTTAACAAATCTATTTGCTTCCACATCAACTCAAATTCAGAATATTTTTCCCATTGAGTAGAATCTATAATTACAGCAGAAAGCTTCTTCCTATTTGATTTTCTTTCTCCTCTACTATATCTGAAATTGCAGATGCTCGTACTTGGAAAAAGTTCTAGAGATTTTGGGATTTACTACTTGACAGACTTCATTAATCACTTTATAAAGAGCTCTTAACATTAGCTATTCTTAAATTTATCATTAACTTCAGGATGAATGTTTTTTGAAAATCCATTTGGCTCTATTCTTAGCTATTTTTTTATCCTTGAACACCCAATGATTGTCTTGATATTGTACTAAAGGACTAAAATTAGCTCCCCAAGGTATGGAGGGTCCTCAGTATCCTAGTTGTTAAAAAAAAAAAAGCTTCCTCTAAGTAATGAGGTGGAGAACTTTCTGAATTACATTTATTAGGATTGGACAATACCATGGAAAAATGTTTATCTTTCAGAATGTTAGCTTTAAAAAAAATAAGTTTGCCAAGCCACACAACTACTGGTTTATCACCTTCATCCTGATTCACCTCTCTTTTACTCCTGATTGCTGTAGCTAAAATGAAAGGGCTCTTGTTGCCACTTTTAGTAAAAATCTCAAGCCATATGAATGTGTTCAAGAGCTCTAACTCTGAAGTGATAGGACAGGACAAAATGCTTATTGATTTACATTGCAGCAGCAGAGGATGTTATTGGCTTTCCCTATGTACATTTCAGTGTTGTCTAAACACTATCAGCTCTCAAGTAAAGTTACTGCAGTTCCAACAGCTGGTGCTGCTTCTGATCTTCTGGAGTCTAAAATTTTCTTTGCCCTCAGTATATTGATAGTTATTAGCTAGTCTTTTATTCAGAGTATGAGGAGAACACTCCCACCACCAAAAAAACTTCCCAAAAAATTACCTGCCTATCAGATTCTTTAAATTTAGGACCACTTAGACACATGCAACTTTTTTTACATCTGATAGCCATTAATACTTTATTTTCTCACCTTTGTGCTAATATGAAACTCACTGAAATTAAACATTTCAGTTCAAAATTTTCTATCAGCTTTTGATGAAACTCTTTGGTTAGTTTCACCTTTATTTCCTTCATAATATTCGGTGATGTCTGTATGTCTTCTGTTTGAGCCTTTAATGTATTCTGAGTCCTACTACAGTGGAATATCCTATGAGCCTGAATGGAGTCTGAGACGGAAAAGACAGCTTGTGATGTCTGAATTGCAATATCTGAAAAAGTCTTCCAGTTCTTATGAAGGCTATTTTGAAATATGAATAACAGCTTCCATGGGAAATACAAAATATATGGTTAGTAAGACTGTAGATCAACCTGACAGCAGTTATTGGTATTAAAGGTACTAGTAAGCATTTTTTCTGAGTGGCATTCTTGCCCTTTATGTTCTACCTTGGGTTATCTCTGCTCTTCAGCATTTGCATGTCAAATGTTAATCATAAAAAGCATAAAAAGCTTGCTAATATCCCTTACAAAAATACTTTCTAATATCTTGAGCATTGTTTCTTTCAGCATTTATTTTCTTTCTTGAATATGGTAGAATCAATATTGCGAATCACATTCACACAGCTCATCAGAAATCACTGGATTTGGTGATTATAATTTTAAATAAAATGAAATTTTCTCCTTAATGATGGAGCGCTATGCAGTCATTAGAACACAGGTTATGTAATTGCTGGGTTGCACCCAAAATAAAAGACCATCATCTTGCTTTCTGTGGCATCTATTATGCCTTTCTACAGTACACGATGGAATTCAATGAACTAAAGTTATAGAAATGTGCTGCTTCTTATTTGCTTTATGTTTTCATATACATGTGATGGAACTGGAGCTGTCAGCATTATAATCTTCATTTAAATTCTCTTGACAATTTCTTCATCTACAAATGCAGAAGGTATTTATACAGCATTCACTGTCCTAGGTTGCCACAGAAATTGGCAACCATTGGTAAGCTAGGGAAATACTACATGTCATCTTGAACTCTAAGTAGCAAACCAACATTTTAGTGTGCCCACTTCTCAAGCTGTTGAGTTCTGTCTTGAGCTCTGACATAACAGGGAGAGGAAAAGAATGCAGGCCATTACAGTGTTTGAGGTGAGACAAGGTCTCTGTGCAAGCCACTAAAGGGATTTTTTTCAGACCTCAAAGAGGTCTGAAATGTACCCCAGGGAATGGCAAGAACATGACAAGGGTTTGGGGTATGTAATGCCCAGTAGACTGGGAGTGCATGATGATGACAGAGGTATGAACAACCTGGCATCATCTCACCCATTCACCCTTTTAAATTTTTAACTGAAACAAATGATTCCCAGTGCAGGACCCAGGCTTAGTCTAGCCCTGCATCAGCCCAAAGCGAAACAGAAGGCAAATGAGCAACTAAGAAGTGTGGAGCACCCTCTAGCCCATTCTGCTCTCCTGTTTATCAGTGTAGACATCTCTGAAGTTTGTTGGCGATGCCTCTAGTGAAAAGTCAGAACTGAAGGTGACATCTGCTACCTTTTGATATATTCTGCACATTTTACAAGTTTAGTGAGATGAGACTTTCAATCTTGTTAAGGAAGCTTTGCAGAATGTACTGTTTTATTTCCAGTAATATGATGTTATTTTAGACCCAACCTGGATCAGATTGTGTGATAAAAGTGTGAAAGCTCTGTGCATTATCAGACAAAGGAGACTCTTGCATGTGGAAACAGTAATGTTCATGTAAGGCCTTACTAGATGCTTGGAAAATGTGTAGCAAGGTTTCTGAAATGGGACAGCTAGAAGATGGAAAAGGAGGGCTGATCTTCATAAAAGCAAAATGCTTTTCCTAACTATCACAGAGCTGAGTTTTTTCTGTTCTTGCAAAGCTAATGCTTCTGTTTGTTGAAAAAGATGATCTAAAAGAAGATAACTTTTTTCATCCAAATTTCTGCAAATGCCATGTTCCTGTACTATATTTAGGCCCAAATTACTGTGGATTTGTGTGAAAGGAAGAATGAGCAACTATTTTCCTGACATCAGTGTTTTATGATTACTGAGCTATTTAGAAATATTTGACATTGTACTGATTTTCTCTCTCAAAATAAACTTTTCTGATTACCCTTACATTTCAGTGATTTCTTTTGTGAAGTAGTGAATCTGCAGCTTGTGAGGTAACTGGCAAAAAGTCTGATCCATCAGCATTTTTGTTTGCTTTCTTGAGTTTGTAGTGGCACAGCAACAATGAAGAAGCAATCATCCATCATCCAGCTAGTCAAACAGAACGAAGTTCTGAAAGTGGAAATAATTCATGGTGTTATCATTACTCATTCAAGTTCTATGTGACTTTTCTGGAGTTTTTCTTCTGAATTTTAATAAAACTTTATAATTTTGGAATAGGAGTGATGCTGTTTTCTAAATGCCAAAGGTTTGGGGGTGGGATGTGGTATGGGACACACAACTTCCCCAATAATATTTTCATGTGATTTAGGATTTTTTCATTTTTATAAAACTTTTTTTTAAGGTACTGGACCTTTAAGAGTCCTATGGCTAGAAAACTACCACTAAGCTATACAGAAGAAGTCTTCAGATTTAAAAATGCTTAAATTTTAATAAATGTTTTTAGTGTACTTCTCAAGCAAATTTTCTGGCTCTATGCAAAATTGACAAACCGAGTAACTTAACAGAAGCCAAATTCCAAAAATGTTGATAAAGGGAACTTCTCTTGTGTTTGCTCTGGGAACTGAATTTCTTGATTTCCTACGAGCGTAGGTGGGCTCATAGCTTTCCCTTTCAGCTGAATTTCTCAGTTAACTTTGAGAACAAGAATTTGATTGCAAGAAAACCCCAACAAATGAGATTTATAAGACATATTCTCACAGCAGGAGTACAAATATGTAATGATGATGATTTTGAAACTTGATGAAAAACTGGAGACAGAGGAGAACCAAATGATTTAGGAAGTCAATTAAAAAATCGTTATAGATATTGATTGCTATTTATATCCAGAGCCTACATATAAAAAAGCATTTCATTTTTTAGGGTGAATATGTTGAAACTTTCCTCTGCAGAAGATATTGAAAATAAAGGTTCTCTGTAGGAGTTTGGAGGATCTTGAATTTTTAACATTTGTAAAAAATTACTTTTTGTTTCACATCAAATTTCCATTTCTGCTATGCTAGCAGCATCATGCCTTTCTCTTGAGGTTTAAGTGATCTTAAGATAAGTGACAGAGGATGTGAGATGCTCTGAGAGACCCTTGGGTGTCTGAAGATGAAAACCAGGTGAGATAAAGCATGTCAGTCCCCTAAATACCAGAATCACCAATTGTTTGCAACTCTGTTTCAGATCAGGGTTGTACTAACAAAAGGACAGATCCCTTTGCCCCTCTTCCTGCCTTTGAAAGAGGTTTCCAATGCTCTCTCCCACTAAGCAGATTGAAAAAAATCATGGCAACAGACCTGGTTACTTTACATCCTGCATTACCCAGAGGTAAATGCTATAATCAAAGCAAACTCCCATTCCATTACCTTTTTACACCCTTTTATAAGGTAATATTACAGATGGTTAATCATAATTTTACTAGATTGATCCTCTGCTTAGAGCACATCAACCTCTGATGTTTGTAACAGTGAATGTGCAGGTGGGTACTTTGTCTTTCATGTGAGGGCAGAGTTTTCTTCTGCAATAAATGCGCTGAATAGTGGATTTCCTGCATGAGGAGAATTGATTAGCCATGACCTCAGGTCCCTTTTGAGTAATTCTATACATAAAGCCATAATCTCAGAAAATTTACCTTGGAGGACTTCAGCTTCTCGGTTGGAAATGCGTGGCTGAACAGCTTCTCATGGTCATCTTATTTCATAGTTCTTATCCCTGCTAGAATGTTTTACACTCCTCTTTTCTGTCCTAGGTAATATCAGAAATCTTAGTGGAAGTTTTGTCTTAGGAGAACATGGAAGAGTGGAAAGGAAAATATGTCCCCAATGCACTAAATTCTGGTGCCAACATGTGAATGGTTTCAGGATGCTGCTCCTTCATTATTTATTGTTGATGGCTTGAGGTTTCAAACATCAAATACCTGAAGGTTTGAACATATTCACACTGAAGAAATTGTATATTCTGTAGCTCCACTGCAAGTTCTTCTAGGGCAAGCATAAGTTATTGCTGCATGTCTTGTATATTTGCAGCTTTTAACTCACACAACAGTGATGTTTTCTTTTTCCTTCCTTCCTTTAAACTAGCTTAGTGCTTTGAAAATTCAGCACTGTCTAATAGGGCTAGGTGGCTTAAGACTATGTGAAAAAATATTTACTGAAAAACATGCCTTTAATTCTTTACAAAGCAGACATGAATTTGCCAGTTGTGGCCTATGACCCTTACAACAAAATTGTTCTCAGGATCCAGGAAATTAAATTGAATTTCATCTCTTGAGAGTCAATGTCTGCATTCATTTCAACCTCCAGAGGCAGACATAACTGGCAAGCTGTGGAATTCCAGATACAACATCTCCTAAATCTTTCCTGCCAGTAGTCCTACTTTTTCTACACAATTATTATATGATCTCATAGTAATCATTTCTATACTTAGGATGGTTTTAGCTATTCTGCTTTTTGCACTGAGTGGAAGAACATCAGGACTGAATGTCTTCAGACAAAAAGGCAGCTGAATCAAAATTTCCAATATGCTTGGTAAATTTCCTAACTCTGGATGGTGAACTAAAAAAGTGGAATTTCTGACAAGATCAATGCCCTTTGGTTTTCTGAGTACTTTAATCTTTGGATGGATTCATCTCTTGCATATAAACCCAAATTTTTAAAATTCAGTTGAACTGAATAACTTCTTGATTAGCTGCAACAATAAAAAAGTATAAATGTTTGCATGGCCTTTTTGGTGATCTGTGACATCCTTATAGCCTGGCAGGAGCGAAAAGGTACCAGTGAAGTACATCCTTTATCACCAAGACAATAGAACAAGTCTTGCACACGACAATCTTCTAAGCAAGATTAGTTTACTTAGGTACTTCAAACTGTCTGGAAACTACAGAGAGAGTAAAATTATCAATGGCATTTTCTTAAATGTAGGAACATCCATTTTGCAGAGCTCTGTGAGGAACTAAAGTTCTTGCTAACCATCTGGATTCCAGAATTGAACAATTTTTTTACATTTGTATGTGACAATGGAAGATAGGCTTAAATTCAGTGTTTTTGACAAACTGGATAAATACTTTGGAAAAAAAAGTTATATTCCATAGAGACAGTACAAAATGGAGAAATATTCAGCCATAGAAATATGAACAGTGGATTAGGTTATCTTGAGAGAAATAAAACCCACCAGAGCTTAAATGTTATCACTAAGTTATAGTTATGTTAAAACCAAAGCTTACATTGCATACAGAAGCAGGGGAAAAGAGTACACACTGTGATATGTGCATGATTATCTTTTTTTTCTTATAAACAATTACAAGATCCCAAGTAGTTTAGTAGCTCTAGCTTCAGACTTCAAATAAGATACAAATCAGTTGAAGATAGTCCTGATGAAAGCAGGAGGATGCATCAGCTCTTGAGATGTCCTGGAGTGCCTAGCGAACAGTTTCTGGAAGTGGGCTTTACCAGTGTAAAGACTGAGGGGGATACTCTATTCCCTGTCCCTTTGGTGGCTAATGTAATAACCTGAAATCACAGCAAGGGAGGTTCAGGTTGTACATTAAGGAACAGTTTGCAATGGCAAGTCAAAACAGATTGTCTGAGGAGGCTGAAGTGGTGCTATCGCTGGAGGACTTCAAAATGGGTTAGACAAACACTTGTCGAGAATGACACATATGTGCAGCTGGTCGTGCCAAGGGGCAGAGCCACAGAGGAGCTGACCTTGCAAGATCCCTTCCAGTCCTATGTAAAGAGCATTATGCTGTTTCCTCCCATCCTACCTTCATTGTTTAGAGTTTTTCTGTTCTGCCTTGAAGCTTTCCCTTATCTCCAGCTACTCTTCTAAAAATAATCTTTCTACTACCTCTTTTACTATTTTATGCATATGTAGGAAATGCTTCCTGAACAAGATGGTTCTGTGGATGGACAAGATTGATCTCATCCATGGAAAAGGACACGACTACTTCTCACCATTCGTAGCTATGTACTGTGGTTACAGAAAGAAAACTCTTACTGCAAGATTAAGACCTAGACATTCAGAAATATTTTAGCCACCAATAGGAACCCGGACTGTAGCTGAAATGACAGCTTTCTCTCTGCAGGGCAGAAAGAATGGAAGTTAGAGGTAGCTTTATTTTTCAATACTCGTTCTGGACATGTCAACGATATGAGTCTGATACACATTTTCCCACTGTCTGATGTCACAAAGCTGAAAGGGCAGTAGGTCCTAGTAAGCTTAACCTGAGTGTCCCCATGTTTTGCTGAGAGAAGTTAGTTTGGGAAGACAAGGTAATTACACTGCATAGTCAGAACGAGCAGCTGAACTCAGACCAGAAACCTAAGCGGGTCCGACTGCAACACGCTTTGTACAAATCGACATCGCTTTGAACATCTCCTTCCCTCGGTGCTGCTACTGAAGTGGGGGGTGACCTCAGTCCCCCGCGGTTCGAGGAAGGCTGGAGCTGCTCAGGTTGTGGCCGGGCGGGCTCCAGAAAGGCGGCGCTGCGGGGGGAGTCCGGGGAGACCCCGGCAGGTGAGCGCCCCAGCACCGCCTGGCGCAGCGGGCCGGGGCCCCGGGCAGGGAGCCGCCCGCGGGCACTCTGCGCGGTTCCCCCCGCATTTCACGTAGTGCCGAGGAGGACGGACCGGAACGGGAATTGCAAGCCCCGTTCCCGATGCGCGGCGGCGGCAGAACCAGCAGCGGCAGCAGCAGCAGCATCGCCCGGCGCCGGCCCGCGGGCCCCGCACCGGGCTGTCGCTCACCGCCTCGCCCGCCGGCGAGAACGGCGGAGCCGGCGGAAGGCGCGCATGGGGCGGCCAGGATGAGAATGGGCGGGGGGGCGGGCACGACAACGCCCGTCCCCGGCCCGGCCGGCGCACGTGGAGGCGGGGGGCGCGGGCCGCCCCTCTCTGCCCGCCTCCCCGGCGCGGAGGGGCGCGCTGTGCCGTGGCGCCGGCATCAGCCCTCTTCTCCTGTTTTCTTGATTTTTTTTTTTTTAAACTCTTCCTTAGCAAATTGCGCGTGATGAGCTCATGATGCCGCGCCCCCCCCCGCCCGGGCTGGGGTAGGCAGGGGGACGTGAGGCGGGCGGGCGCGGCCAACGGTGGGGGCTCTGTGCGGCCGGGAGGAGGGGAAGCTCTCGGTCCCACGCTGTTAACTGGACTCAGGTTGTGAGGTTTTTCCCTTTTTTTTTTTTTAATATAGATATGTATATTTATTTATTTATTTATTTACTGCCCCTCTCCCGCTGCGTGGCAGGTTGTTTGCCGCTTTGTCCGCAGGTGGATCCATGAACTCCCCCAAGAGCGGCACCGCCGCCGCACAGCGCCGCGCCGGGGCGGGGGGAGCGGCCGCCAGGTTCGGCCCCGCCGCCGCTGCGGGGGGCGGCCCCGCCCGGGCTCCGGGTGGGCAGGCGTGAGGCGGGCGAAGTTTCTCCGCGGCGCCGGGCCCCTCCGAGGGACTGCGGGCAGGGAAGAACCTGGCCCCGCGGTGCTGGGGGAGCTGACACCGCCGCCGCCAGCAGAGCAGCCCGGCTTTGGCCATGAAGAGGAAACAGAAGAGGTTTCTGCAAATGACGCTGCTCTTCACCGCAGCTCTGATTTTCCTGCCTGACATCGGCCTCTGGTCTCTGTACAAGGAGAAGCACCTGGTGAAGCCGCCCGAAGCCGCCGAGCCGCAGGTAGGTGCGAAGCCGCCCGGGAGCACAGCCCCGCGCAGGGCGGCAGCCGCCCCTCGGGGCACGGCCCCGGCTCTCGCCCCTGCGGGGTTGAGGGCGCCCGGCGCCGGCCGAGGGCGAGCAGCGGCAGCACGTGTGCCTGTCCTACCGCCGCGCCGGAAAGTTGTGAGAGCATCTGAGTGCCGGGCTGGGCTTCCCTGGGAAGGGCAAGGGGTGAGCGGGCGCAGAGGCTGCCTCTGAAATTAGGAGGACGAGAGATTTTGCGTGCTCCGTTGATGATGGGCTCTAATTTTCATTTACGAGAAGTGGAGGTTTTACTGCAACTTTTGTTTGCCTACCTCTGCAATACTTAACGAAGCGGTGTGTGGCTGTAGGTCCGCTGAAATTGCTTGAGGTCCATGTGGATGTCTTACCACCGAGATTTCTTATTTTCTCTTCTGTTGTAAATTCAACAGAAGTGACTGGCAGTGTTTTTTTCCTCTTCTGAGTATTACTGTTGTGACCTGATGTGGCTACGCTGTGTTTAACTGCTTGTCAGACTGATGTCACAAAGAACTTTCAAATATTTTCAGTTTACAATTTTCTCGATCACTGTTATTAATAAGAGCAGTTGACATAAGCTGTTTTTTGCTTGAGTTATTCTTCAGCTTGATGGGTTTGTGTATGGCTCATAAATCACAGTACGACCTGCGTTAAGTGAAGTTTAGTTTTAGGGAGTTGTTGTAATGCATTTCTTTGTAACCCTGCCTGTAATTTACCAAAGCTTGTGTTTGTTCCGTTCAACAGTACGATGCTCCTACACTGTAATTGTTAGTGTAATTTGAATATAACAGGAATGTTTCATAGATCATTGGTAAGAAATTATGGTGTTGTATGATCTTTTAGCTTGTTTACCACTTACATAACCTTCACATTAGAGTGTATTAGATGGCATCATTTATCATTTTAGTGTATTAGTACCCTTCATTTCAAGGGTCATCACCCATGTATGGTCAGTGGCTTCAATTGTGCAATAACGTATTTGATTCTTTGTTAAGAAGAGTATCCATTACAGAAGTTAGTCCTCCAAAGTTTCCTAACTTTGGTTAATGAAATATGCTGAATATTACTAGAGGATGTAGGGAATAATAGCTTCTTAATTGGAAGCTTAGTTTATGTTTCCATGGGTTTTAAAATGCCGTAGGTGTCAGGTGCTAAAATTTAGTTGGAAGTAATTTCTGCTGAAAGAAGATTATACATGATCATAAGTGTCTGTCATTAGTTTACAAGGTGCACACTGCAGTCTTTGCAGTTTTTAATTTACTTAGGAAAGCTAAGGTATTCCATGCAAATAATGATTTCCATATGAGATGCATGGCTCTTTAGAGCACACATGCCTTGACAAAATTTCTAATGTTCAAGAGTGCACTCTAAGTAGAACATGATTTGATAACACTGAAAGGGAGCTTTCTTATTAAAAAAAAAAAAAAGGTTATGGATAAAGTGGTGTAAGAAATAAACAGCTAAGCATATGTCAAGGACAAGCGAGGCTTGCTAATGAGACCCCAAAAAATTTTACATCCTAAGTTTTCTGAAAAAGTCTTTTTACTAGCTTCCTTTTTTCTCCCCTCTTTTTTTTTTTTTTCCTTCCCTTTTGCCCCAATCTGAATACTAGCTGAGCAATAATGGGATTGTTTAATGGAAAAACAATAAAAATGAGCAGTGAAACTTTGAACCTCACAGCTGACTCTAATGTAATTCTGTTATCAGGGTAAGTATTGAAATCATGTTGGCAATGTCATTACCCAGTGAGGATGGAAGGTTGAAGTACAGACAAGTAATGCAATTAGGTTACTTATGTCTTTTGATGTGCACATTATAACCCAAAATACTTACAAGGAAAGGGGATTGAAATATGAGTTTGAGTTCAACTCCCTGAAATATAAAGAAAATTGTAAGACTTCTTTGCGACTACCCTAGCAATGAGGTCATACTAGAAAAGACTGCATTGGAAATAGTATCCTAGTAGCAGTGTAACTTCTTTTTCCCTATTAAGTTAGTAGCAGATGCAGGAATTTAAACACTCAGCACAGTTATTCTTTGCCCTTGAGGTATTCAATTTCCTGATATTTAGTGTGACTTAACACAAGTTTAGAGGTCAGTTCTACTGAAACTGCAGCAGGCTTTTCTTATATATTTTAGGATTGTGTTAGGTAACAAAGGTATGTGTGTAGAGACAGCACATCATGCTAGTGATGTGCAGTTGGACTGTTGTGGTGTGTCCTGACCATGGAAGAGAGGCAGAGCTGTCTGTGCAATAATTTAGTTACAGGCTAAACTGATTTTGACTTTGTGGGTAAAATGAGTGTGTAATTGGTATTCTTACATTGACAATAGTGTTTATAAATGTGCCGTTTTGTTTTAAGCACAATTAAATTCATATTATAGATCATCAGGTGGTTTTAAGGAAATAGCATGGTGAAATGATGTTTTGACTACTTATAAATTAAGCTTTCCCATTCATTGATGAAATGAACATCCCCAAACTTCCCTGTGGATGAGGGCAGTCTCAGCGTCTCCCACCACCTCAGCTGCTTGCCACAGCACCGGAGTGAAGGAGGGATGGCAGTCTGATGGAGGAGGTATTGATATTTTGACAGCAGTAAGCAGAGAAGCTGTTCAAAAGCAGTTCTCAATGCAAAAATAGTCTGTTTCTACCAATGATAGAACAGTGTCCCCTGGGGACTGTGTCATTTCCAGGCCTACAAGAGGCAGTTGTGTTCTTTACTGCTATCTAGAAATTCTGATATGACAAACTAAATTAAAATATTTTTTCTTTCAAATAGTGCAGCAATAAGTTACATAAGATTTTTTTTTCCATTGTGCAAATTCTGTTTCTGAGTAGAGAAGCTCTTATTAAGAAAAATTTAAAAATTAGTAAATGATACAACCATGATTTCAGACGATATTAATGATTTTGATCCCTTTACATTAATTCTATAAACATTATTAATCTCTGTGAACCTTTGTTTCATACAAACTTTTTAAAGTTGTCATGTTTTCACTTGAAAACTTGATATGCTTGATTTTTATATTTCGGTTATTGTTATTTACTTCTGGTTTATCATATTATTTAAAGTGCAGCTTCAAGGGTAAATGTACATGTAAAGGTTCTGAGTTATGTGGTGCAACAAGATTTCCATGAAATACGGTTTGATGTAAATGGTAGACACAAGGGGAAAAAAATATAGTTTAATCTTTCTAAGAATGCCTTCCTTGCTATAATGTGGGAATAAGGGAAATTGGATAGGGTATTTTTATTGCCTTTCTAAAAAAGAAGTCTTAAAAATTCCTTAAAACGTGGTGGTTTTGAGTTTTGATTACAGTTTTTACAGTTAGTTTAACTTTGAAGGGAGAGTTTGTTTGTTTTGTCATTGAGATATTATATATGTGATGTAAGTGTCTTTCGATAAAATTCCAAGACCAGGGTGTTTGGATTCTAAGTTATGCTGGTAAAACTTCTAATTTCAGTTTTGTTTTTAATGGAAGAAAAGCAACGATTTAGTGCAACCAGTAGTATGTAATCCTGGTCTAAACCTGATGATCTCATACTGTCTAAAGTTTGTGCTACTTTGTGTGGCTGCAGTAAGGATTTACCCTTGTCTGGTCATACCCTGTCAGTATAGGAAGCATAACTTCATGTCTTGCAGCAGTTTTCCAGTGTCTGTTATGTAGGTTTTGTGATACATGTTTCTTTCTGTTCATATGGTAGGCCAGTGTGGATGGTGACAGAAAGAGCAGTCTAGTGAAGTAACTCCTAATATATTTCAACTTGATTTCGTATTTTTTTCATTCATCACATTCCTGCTTCCTGGTGTCAAATCTCCTCACTTAAAATTGGATGCTGCTGCATCTCATAGTCACAGGTGCTCTGTAGTACTTATAACTACACTGCACACTGTGTAACACTGGAATGCTTTATTATGTGTAAAGTAACCCGTATGCTCTGGCATAGTGAGGGACACTGCTTTAACCTCCTGACTGAGGCACTTCTGCAGAGAAACTGCTGATGGTATTGGCCCTTTTTTATTTTTGTGCATGCCTGGTGTCCAGATCAAAGAGCAAAAGCTGTGCTGTGAGGAGGAAACATTGTTCCATGGGATAGTCATGGAGCTCTTTCCATTGTCCTGTGAAGCCTGTGCTTCCATCTGGTTAGCCCCAAAGTTACACCTTTCTCATGTGATAGTGAGGTATGGATTTAAATTAACTTCTTAGGATAAGGAGAACTTAGTCCTTAAAAATCCTAGGCCTCTATTGTAGTTGGCAAACAGGCACAAAATCAACTTACTAAGCCTGGTGGTTATGAAAATACTAACTTTGTCTTCTGAATCCAGAAAACAACTTCAGTCTGTCTTGCAAACAGTCATTAGTTTCTGAAGTCCGTGAAAGAAGTGAAAATTTAAATTTACCCAGAATGCAATGTTTCCTACTGTTTAGCACATAGGTTCTGATAATCATAATTTTTCCAGCACAGTTAACCCTGTCAACTGTGGAAATGACACATCACTATTGATGCCAGCAAAATACAAAGCTTGGGTTGGTGAATTCTGTTTCTGGTGCATAAAAGCAGCATCTTGAGAGCACAGCTTTCTTTGCCCCCCACCCCCTAGCTGTATTTCCCTTGCTTTTCTGGTTGATTTCAACAGCTGCAGAATCTTGTACAAAATGTGGTTTGGTTCGGACATTAATATGCACCTATTTTCTATTATTACACTGTTAGGACACTGTCAGTTACTTATGTATTTGGTTCCACTGTCTCAATTATTTACCTTTGCTTTCACCAGAAACTTACAAGGCAGAAGAGTTTTGTTTCTCTTTAGCACAGTAGTAAATAAGGTATAGAGTGATGAACAGTCTCAAGTCTAAAAAAGTAGCTGCTTGACTGCTGCTGACATTTATTTGTACTATTTTGGGAGAGTACCTGTCAGACCATAAAAAATACTGATAATATGAAGCCTCCCTTTCTCTGCTATGCATGTGCTGTTTAAGCTCTCCTCAGAGCAGCAGCTAGGACCTGGTGTGTTCAGTATCCTTTTATTCTATGGCCCTGTTAATTGCTGTGCTGGTGTCAGCTCCAAGAGTCCCTCTACCTGGCATGACAAAACAGAGCTTAGTGCCCTAAAATGCAGAGCATTGGCAACCTGAGTTTACCTTTTAGGTGTTTCAAGCCACACAGTAAACACTGATGTAATTCAGTTCTTTTACCTAAATTATTAATGTACAATTTCATTCCCTTGTATATATTGAAGCCTAGTGAGGGAAATATAATTTTAATTTTAAAACCTTTGTTACTTTATTGCCAAAAATAGTATTTTATCTTAAAACAGTAGGCTTCTGTTGTATTCAGTATACCAGAGGGAGCCCTCCTGTGGTTAATTTAATACCTATCAATTTTCAGGAGTGTTACTAAATAGAGTATATCTTACAGGATAAAACAGACTGGTTTCTATATTTAATTTTCTTTCTATTTAACTCAGCATTTGTAATACATTTCAGCTAATTTATTGTGCATGGTCATTTTGGCTTAATCCAAATCAAAACACAAGATCAAGAAACCTCAGTGTGTGCCGACACTTGGACATGTAGAAAGACTACTGTGATGAAGGGGACTCCATGATCTTATTGAAGCAGTGGGGTACAAAATTACTCAGTTATTAGGGGGGATACCCAAGCTATGTTTTGTCCCCTCACTGGGATGCGATACCCAGTTTTTTTCTAAACTTCCTCATCTCCCTGTGCAGGGAATTTCTCTTGTGTCTTGCTGTGAAGAATTGCAGTGGTACTATAGGTACATCCTGGTCAGGAGCCAGACTGCACTGGGTGTGCTGTGTGTGTAGGCAGGTGTCTGTTCACATTTAGAAGAAAGAACAATTCAGCTTTTCTCTTGTTTTTAATGCTCAGACAAGTAACTTATGGTCTTTGCTTAGCAATATGCTGATGCACACATTTATCAATAGACTGCAGCAAAACTATGTGTGTACTGACTATTTTGGTGGATTTGCGCCAGGAGCAGACATCTTGGCTACTTTAAATTAGTCTGAAAAAAATTAATTCAGAGATCAACAAGTTAAATACAATGTAACTCAGGAATCCCAGACTAAAAATTCTACATGTATTGTAAATGTTCCTCATGGTGAAAAGACCAAACTGCTGACTGAAAGAATTAGCAGTCCCGTTCTTTTAACAGTTTCTTTAAAATGTGGAAAGGCTTCATTGGGAGATGGCAACCTTCTGAACCTTCTTTCTGAGAATTCCATTGTGTCATGTTTTAACCTTGGCAGGCAAGTAAGCACCACACTGCTGCACTCCCACTCCCATCTCAGTGGGATGGAGGAGACAATCCAAAGGCTAAAAGTGAGAAAACTCGTGGGTTGAGGTAAAGACAGTTTACTAGGTCAAGCAAAAGTCCCACACACAAGCAGAAAATACAGAATCAATTCATCATTTCCCCTGGGCAGGCAGGTGTTCAGGCTTCTCCAGGAAAGTTGGGCTCCATTATGCATAACAGTTACTTGAGAGGACAAATGCCATCACTCCTGTTGTCACCTCTTCCTCCAGTTTTATTGTGACTCTGATGCCATATGGTATAGCATATCCCATTGGTTAGTTGTTTTCAGCTGTATCTTCTCCCAGCTTCTTGTACAGCCCCAGGCTCCTCACTGTCAGGGCAGTATAAGAAGCAGAAAAGACATGGATGTGTGTAAGCACTCTTCAGCAACAACAAAAACATCCCTGTGTTACCAGCACGGTTTCCAGCACAAAGCCAAAATACAGCCCCCTACCAGTGGCTGTGAGGAAAATTAATTTTGTCCCATCCGCAGTCAGCACATACTGTAAATGGGTTTTTGAAGTCAAGCTCTGTAATGGTTCATTGATTTCAACCTGATTTTAACAGTTGTCACATTTGGAAGGGCTTCACTGTGTGATATACTTGTCTGAGTAGTCTTATTCAAAATATGTCTTCAAGAGAGAAGTGCTTTCCTTCTTCTTTATAAGAAACACCATGGGAGAGACCTGCTTGGATGGTTTGCTCAATATGTTAAAAAGAGGAAGAAAATCTATTGCAGAAATTTACCAGGATTTCGTGGTTATTTTTCAAATTCTTTACCTTCATTTCCATGATTTTTGCACATTTTTCTATGACGTGGCTCCACATCTATGCAAACAGCCAGTGATTCAAGGCAGCTATTTAATCACCAAACTAATAACAAAGAGAATTGCAGGAACAAAAATGATGAGGTGTATGTCCAGCTAACATAGAAACATGTAGGCCACAGTATCCTACTCTCTTCTGGATGCTTGTGCTCCACAGGGTCAGAGCTGTCATGTTCCTGTTCAAGGTCATGTTTCACAGGGATGACGTTTCCTTATGCTATCATTTTATGATCTCTTGGCAGATACTGTTGAAGGAATTTGCTATTACATCTTTCTCTGGTCAAATCCTGTTCATTGAACACCTCTGCCTTTAGGAAGCAGTCACTAGCTGAAATATGAGGCTTTCTCATCGCATGTAGATTTAACAGATAAATACAGCATCCCTTTCCCCACCATCACCTCCAGCTGTTGGTTACCTTCTCATGCCAGAAGTTTTCAGCCAAATCCCTGATGACAGTACGCAATGGTATTTGACAGATGCTTCATTGGATCATCTGAAACCACCTCCAGAACAGTATAAGCCTAACTGCCAGGCTTTTCTCTGAAGAAGTTGAAGAATATTTTTGTGTCATTGCCAGAGCCATGTGAACAGTCACCCCAGGAGAACTGTAGCAACAAGAAGTTTGGAGATTGGTGCCATTGGCAATACTGTGAATTAATTGCACTGCTATTCACTGCCGTGAAAGTTGTCATGTTTGTTTCACCTGAGAGCTACCATGTACAGTGTAGTTTCCTGTGCATTGCCAGTTGTGGGGTTGTGGGGGTTTTTTTTGTTTCTTTGTAGTGTGAAATTTACAGTGCAGATTGGATATAGTAGACTAGAAAATCTTGCCGGTATGACTTAAATGTTTCATTGGTCAGTGATAAACCACTGATTCTGTGCTTAAGCAGCAATGGCAATTGAACAATTTTCTTCTTTGCTACACAGTGGTTTAGGACAATGTGTGGTACTGCTAAGAGATTTAGCTAGGCAGGGTAATTATCTAAACTAGAATTTTGTCAGGACACCAGTATTAGTACGAGGTGCTTTAGAAATTGGATTGCTCACTGGAGTGTGTAAGTGTAGATTTATCAGACTGACTTAAGGTGCTCATTTGCCTAAAGAAGCATAATGTTTCATACTTGTTATTAGAATAACAGATGCGTTTATTTAGAAAATTTTAGCCTGTTTACTTATTTTTGCTCTCTGTAAATAGTTTTCTATCAGCTAAATACTAGGAGAAGGCGAACAAATGTTTAGGAGAAGTAAAACATGTCATATGCTTGTCTATGACAAGTTCCGCTTATAGATGAAGACAAGGAAGAGGAAGGACTCCTTGTGTGTCTCTGTTCAGAGCCAATGCCTGGGAAATACAGGCCCTGAAGTGTCAATGGCTCCTCTACTGTGAGACAAATATTTTATCCCATATGTTTTTTACCTCACTGTGATTAAAATCTCCCAATTTTGTGTTAGATAAAACAATTTTCTGTCGCAGGCAGTTTGTCTTTCTGTTTCGTCATCCCTGGGCTGAAATTGCTGGTTGTAATGTAAATTTGAGCGAACTTTATGTAACCTTGCTGAAACTTTCTGGCTGTGTCCGAGGGGGCAAGGTCAAACAGTGCACATGGACTAGAGCACTGTTCCCCCCCACAAGAGATAGCCCCAGCAGATACTGGCAGATTAACTTCTCCTTTGGCTTCACAGAAGCAGATACTTCCGTGCAGTTTAATGTCACCCTTGGCAAAGCTTGGCTTGTCCCTGGCAAGCCTGCACAGATGCAGTAGTAGTTAGCCAGAGATAACTTCTAGGTAACTTGAGGAGAGACTGTAAATTGAATCAAATCTAGTGCAGAAGTCCCGTGCTTCAGTGGTTCTCCAGTTCTGAAGCATCTGTCTTGAACACAATTTATACATGGTGTAATGCAATAGTTGACTTTTTGAATTTATTTTTTTTTATATGAGAGCACAATGCCTTATGTGGTTTTTCAGCTTTTATTTTCAACATAGCAGCACATTTCAATCTCTTGTCGCTTTTTCTCTTTTTTACTTTCTTTTTCTTGGGGGGAAGCCCTCCATATTTCAGATTATTTAATGTTTTTGATATTCCACTTAGTTCCTGGGTAAATTACTGTATTGGACTGAGTTGTGGAAATTTTTAGATTGCTTTTTCTATAGAGCAGTAGTTTCACATTACCATGGAGAATGCACTTAAAAGACACATTAATGCCACTCAACAAGCAGTGTATTTATATTTTTCTCAGACTCTGATAAATGACTACATTTTGAGTTGCATTTGTTATGGGTACAAAATGAATGACAGACTTGAATGGATGTTGTTTTTGCAAAATTGCTCACTATAAACTAAAGTGACATTCAAATTGCTGATCAAAATTTACAATTATAACACTAGTATAAAAATGTAAATTCAGAACTTTTATGACATTGAGCAGCAAATTCTCCTCTAAAGTTATAGAATCATTAAAGACACAGCACAGATGAGAATGAAAAATACTTGTGATGGCTCTAAAATTAGCAGGAAACTAAAAAAATTACGTACAGAAGTCTTGCAGCAAAATATTCCTACAGTATATATAACCTGTGTTTCACATCTGATTAAGTCTTTTCCAGCATCCTTGGGCATCCTTGACATAATTTCCAGTAATGGTGAAGCAGTGGAAGTTTCTCCAAGCACGTGGAGATGCTCCTTCATGGTGGTCACATTTTATTTTGAGTGATACTGCTTGAACTATATTGAAAAGAGTGTGGTTTTAGATCTCTATTTTCCCTAAAGTAATTAATTTTAGAAATAGGAACCCAATGTAAGTGCAGGCAGAACATATATATTAGCCTATGCTTCGCTAACATGAAAATGGTATTCACCTCCACCAACTGCTTATACTAACAGATTTTGAAATCTGCCATGTTTAGCAATGTAGACATGCCGTGTGAGCAGGAAGCGTTCAGAGGAGGGCAGGAAACTTAGGGAATTCCGTCAGGGAAAGCATCAAAGCTGCAGAGGGATGGAAAATAAATTTGACTAGAAACAAGGTCCATTACCTTCTGTAATCTTTCCCTGTCTTCTCTGTCTTTTTGCTCCCTGAGGAGAGGGTGCATCAAGAGCAACAAAGATGCTGAAACGTTGTCTAAACCATTCTTACACAAAGTGTCAAGAGAAACTATTTGACAAAGAGTTGTTATTAGTGTGAGACTTTCTGTAAAACTGGGGTGGTTTCTCAGCATAATTCTAAGTGCTGTAGTGCATGTGCAGGCCCCCCAAAGTGTAGTTGTGGAAGATGGTGTTTTCTTTGAAGCAACTTCAGTATGAAAATGTGAGAGACATTTTTCTTCAGGTGCTCAGGACTCACAACAGATGTCTCCTTCAGAAGCAATGAAGAAAAAATGCATTTTATTTTGGGAACAAGGAAATGGAGATGGTATCATGCTAAGCAGCAACCTGCTTCTGTATCTGGAATGGATGTGAATGACAAATGTACATGGGGGATTTTGCTGGTTTCAGCTGAGACAATTTAGAGTAATTTTCTTCATAGTTTCTGGTGTGGGGCTGTGTTTTGGATTTGTGTTGAACACAGGGTTGATGATATCGAGCTGTTTTAGTTGTTGCTGAGCAGGGCTTGCAAAGAGCCAAGGCCTTTTCTGGTTTTCATATGGCCCGGCTGGGGAGGAAGTTGGAAGTTCATGGGAGGTTGGGAGGAGACACAGCCAGGTGACCCAAACTGACCAAAGGGATATTCCAGACCATGTGACGTGCTGCTCAGTAAGTAAAGTGGAGGGAAGAAAGAGAAAGAGGAGCAACATTTGGAGTGATGATGTTTGTCTGCCCATATAACCATTACTCATGATGGGGCCCTGTTCTCCTGGAGATGACTGAACACCTTTCTGCCCATGGGAAGCAGTGAATTCATTCCTTGTTTTGCTTTGCTTGTGTACTTGGCTTTTGGGTTCTTTGTGAACTGTCTTTATCTCAGCCCATGAATTCTCTACTTTTTTATCCTTCCAAGTCTCTACCTGATCCTTCTGGTGGTGGGGGAGTGAGTAGCTGGGTGGGGCTTGGCTGTTGGCTGGGGTTAGACGACAATAGAGAGCAAGGCTGGGACTGTGCACTTCGTAACCCCTTCAATGACACAGATTTTGGAAAAACTTGCCACTTCCTTGTGTTATGGAAATGTTTGTTCTGTAATTTACAAGAGTAAAGTCTCTCTGAATTAAGTTTAAAACTAAAATTTAGTGAGACTTGAAACTCTTCTTCAATGCATTTTAAAGAAATTTTTAGTAGAATAGGTTCTTCAGAGATAGTTGTTAAGTGTGGGTTTTCAGTTTTTCCTTTTACTTAATGAATCATATATACCCATATATATATGTGCACTTATGCATGTTTGTTTATGGGCATAAGGTGAAGAGACCATCTTTGCTTCCTACAGGGAGAGAGAGTACATTTTTCTTAGTGTAACATGCCAACAATCTTGAGAGGAATGGAACGATTTTGTGAAAAATACTATGTGAATGCATGGAGGAGCATATGTTAATGAGTATAAATTGAGCACAATCTACAGTGTCTTTGGCATTTTTAAGTTGGTATTTTTTTAATAAATTTGGGGTTTTTTGTTTTTGTCTCTCATCCCTCTTTAAAGACAGATTGCATGTGGGCTGACTTTATGTTCAGTTTTTGAACAGCATTTAACTTTCAACAATCTACTGAACGTTTTTTCCTCCTCTACTTGAGAAGACTTGAAATCTCTAGTAAACAATAATGTTGGCTCATTTCATTTATACCCTTGATTATTTCCAGTCTTTCCTGTTAGTCATGTCTGCTCTTTACACAGTGGACTCACATACAGATTTTTATGTGCACGTTTATTTAGGAAACCGTAGACAAGATTGTTCAAAAATGCTTGCCCAAGTAATACACTTTGCTAATCTCCTGGTATCCTGGTAGGTGTGATCAAAAATCAAACAACTGACCTTCTCTTCCATTTAGTAACGTTCTTCATACCACAGATAGTAGCTGGTCGAGAGACCAGCTACTATCTTTGAATAAAAGTGGAGAAGCTGCCAGAATGGTAGAATGGAAGTGATAGAAAGGAAACATGTAAACAATGAAAATACACACCAAGGAAAATATATCTCATCAAATATATTTCTTTAACTTCTAAGTAGTCTTGCTGTTGTGTTTCCTATGCCTTCTCTTCCGTGTTCTAATCTGCATGTCTGGCATGTTTTTATATTATAATTTTTTTTTTTTAATGCATACTGACTGCGACCTTGCTTCTCTATTTTAATTTATTATAGCATATTAGTAAAGCAGCTTTGGAATACCCTGGATTAATGACGCATTTAAACTGTTTTAAAACGACCCTGGGCTAGGTCAATTATTGAAGTATTGCCAACAAGGAATATTTTCTTTTGATTGCAGTAAGCTCTTAGTTTTATGTTAACTGCATTGTACAAACATGACCTGTGGGCTTTTAATGTTACAGTGAACTGGAAACATGTGAATAAAGTATGCTTTGCATTTGCATGGAGCAAACTAACTCTACTTCTTGAGAGGAGATTCCATCTTGTATTCTTTGGTTGCGCATGGAGTCATGTTTTTGTGCAAGTGCTCTGAGAATACGGGACACTTACATATTTTTGATGTAAAGTGAAGGCATAGTGAGGTGGGTGCTGCTAAAGGCATGTTAGGCGTCACTGCAATCACCCTTTCTGTATCCCCCCCACAGACTCATGCTAGTACACCTGCACTTGCCCTTTCTCTGCAGCCTGAAGGATGTTATTTCTGGTGAAGTGGGAGAGTTCTGTGGTACTGGTTATTTCCTAAAAATTCACTTGTAAAAGCTGTGCATTAAAATTTTTCTCATAAAATTCACATTCTTAATTATTGCAATGTTTCTTTCCCTTTTTGAAAGTATAAAGTGTTACTTGCAGTGTTCTGCTTTATAATTGATTTGGAATGAGGGCTTATTATATATTTTTCAAAATGCGGGGATGTGTTTTTTCCTCATCCCAAATATGTCTCTGTGTTTTCATCTAATCTACTTTTCTCTTCATAACTACACTGTAGTTGCTCTGCTAGATTTCAAAATGATGGGCAGCTTATGCTGCAAATTTAAAAAACAAACAAAAATCAGCTCTATATAACGAAATTTTAGTAACACAATCTTTTATCAATGAAACTGGTATGGGCCAGTCTTCAGCAATATTGGACTTCACAGGTTGGCAGTGCCTGGGAAGCTTGACTTGCTCATGAAGTTTTACAAGTAACTTCAGGCTGTGGCTGTTGTTTTTTGTTAAATAGGTCTTCTAGGAGAGGAGCTGAAAACTGGCTCCAATTATGGCCTGAAATTGCATTTATACCAAATGTTTAGAAATTTGCTTAAAATAAACAGATGATACACTTCTCCAGAACAGTATTTACAAATAGTTTAGTGGCCTATTATCTATTTAAAGAGGGGTAAAACCAGTTCTTAAAATGAAAACTCATACTTTGTTTGGGAGAACAGTGATTTGGCAGTGACTGAGCTGCTTGAGATGAATGGAGATTTTGAACATTAAGCCACGTGTAAGGCAAAACAAAATGTAAACAAGACTAAAAAGATTCATTCCAATTGCTTCTGAAGAATCATAGGGAGCAGAGTAAAAGGCTTTTTATGGTTCAGCATTGTTATTAGGCTAAGGTAGTTCCCAGGCGCTTGAAAACTGAGATGTTCCATGCCTAGGAAACAGAGGCATAAAACAATGAATGATCATTCAGTGGCCAGTGTTTGGGAGATACATAATAGTGAAAAGAGTTTATGTAATGGAATAGAGAGAAAATAAGGAAATGGGAAGTTTGGGGTAGAATATAGGCAGAATTTTGCTGCTGTATTTCAGGATCTCCCCATAGAATCTTCTTTCTTTGTCTAGCCCTCTAAAGAAAAATGTGGATAAATTATAAAATAATGTTTATGGTGAAGTAAATAATTCGAGGTTTACATATGCAGCAATAACTTTTGACACAGTAATTGCTACTCAGGAAGGAGCTTTTGATGCTTACATTAGTTTTATGAAAATGGTAGCTTTCATTTCAAAGAGAATAATGTTGTTATGACTACTGCTTAAATTCATTGTGTACTCTCAAATATTGTACAATTCTTGTTCAATCATAATCATCACTGGTGGGATAGAAAAGATAACCTATTAAGGGAGACCAAATTAAGTAAAGTCTTCATTGTTGTCTGACTGATGAGAGGTCTGAGAATATGATAGAGGTACCTGAGAAAAGAGTAACAAGGAAAAGATGCAGGCATGACTTTATTGACTCTTTCAGTAGAAATAATAGCATCAAATTGAATACTTTACTGGTCTCAAAACAAATGGCAGGTGCAGGTTTGTGTACAATAGATTATTAAGCTGTGGAGCTTTCTGATCCAGGGATTGTGGATATTAAAAGCTTACATGGCTTCAAGAAACAGTTGAATACATTCACGGAGGAAAAGTACATTAGGGATAAAGACGGTGCCTCTGGCTTGCGGTGTCCTTGAACCATCAGTTGCTGGAGACTGGAAGGGTATTGTAGGGAAGTGAAGTTGTTTGTTTGCCATGTATTTATATCTTTCTGTTGGATTTGCTGTTGTTTACTATCTGAAACAGATAATTAGCTGGATGGAACTGTTTGTATAACTTACAAAAGTCATTCTTACTAATAATGTGTAAGTTAAAGTTGTCCATAGTAGTTGATGGGAAATCAGGTTGTGGAACAGATGATTTTGAATTAGTTTCTTCATGACAGAGGATGTTCTGGTAAGCCAGAGAGAGTAGTATTGCCAGACAGGTTCAATGTTACTGCTCCACAGTGAATTAGAGGTATGGAACACTGAGCAAGTACACACCCCAGATCAAGTATAACTGTAATAATATGCATTTTCCTATTATAAATTCATGTCTTGGTGTATGAGTTAATACTTGAGGGAGACTAAAGGCACAATTTCAAGATTTAAAACTTTAATGGATACTTACAGGGGCTTTTGTCTCCATCCTCTGTTGCTTGCTAGCAGTAGCATCCTGGAGTGTTCTGTGTAGTTTATTTGCCTTTAATTTTTAAGCAACTTTTTCTCTATTTGATATAATGTTAAATTTTTCCTCCTCTTGTTGAAATGTTCAACATGGGCATGATGAATATGGTAAAGTGTCAAGAGGAACCTCTTCAGTCTGAGTTCTTGGTATTGTTCAATATGTCTGAAACAGTGTGAAGGAGTTGTAGGTTTTGAATTCTGGGGTTTTTTTTACGATTGAAGGGAAATATTTTCTTAAACATATATTTATTGCATTCAAAGAGGAGATTATGACATTAAAGTATTCAAATTACTCTGAGGAATACAGACCTGTACATTCATTACCCTATAACCTGAACTCTTGAGTACAGATAGATATGGAAGTGATGTAGCCCAGAATTTGGTTGGCTTTCTGCACTATAGGTGCACATTGCTGGCTCATGGCAAGCTTCTGGTCAACCAGCATCTCCAAATCCTTCTCCTCAGGGCTAGATCAACTGATTCTCTGCCCAACTTCTTTTTGTTCTTGAAGTTGCTTTCAAGGTCCTTCTGGATGCACCACACAGGTCGGTGATGTTGGAAGCTTGCTGAGGGTGTGCTCAATCCCGCAGTCCATGTTGCCTACAAAGATGTTAAATGGCACCTTGTCTTGATACTGACCCCTGGTAAATGCTGCTCATCACCATTCTCTGTTTGAACATTGAACCCTTGACCACAATGCTTTCCGTCCATCCATCCATGCAATTCTTTATTCCCTGAGTGGTCTATCCATAAAATCCGTATCTCTCCAGTTGAGAGACAAGAATTTCATGCAGGACAGTGTGAAATGCTTTGCACAAGTCCAGAACCATTGCATACTTACTAAAATCTGCTTCTACACTGCACTTATATATATGGTGTAGAAATTTGTTTAATTTCTATCTTTCTTAAGTACATGCCAGCCATGTGGTCCCAGCTCTTACATACAAGTTGCAATATGATCCAGTCAACTATGTTGACCTGATGTTAGGGCTTGAATTTAAGAACTATACAAGTTTTTGTAGAGTATTTAATAAAGATCAACAGGGTTTTGAAAAAAAATAAACTTCATTGGCATAATCCCCATTTCCAGAGTAAAGCTTCTGTTGCCTTCAGTGGGAACTGAGTTTTGTAATCAGTGCTGTCAGTCACCATCTGGACTGACACAATTTTGCCAGAGAGAAGTCCATCTTTTCTGGGATGCCATCTGTTAGTCAGTTTCTCCTGACTTTTTTCCAGTATCAACCTTTACCTTCTTTCATGTTATCTTTTGTGCTCCAAGCAACCTCTCAAATCCTCTTTCTCCCTGCTGTTTTCAAAATATGGTTTTGAACACCAGTGAACACAATGAAGTACCCTAGCAATAATGTCTGTTACCAAACACTGGACAACATCACAATCATCTGAAGAAAATCTGTTAGGAGGCTAAGTCTTGGAAGGTGTTGATACCAAACCCTTTTCTCATCTTTGCAAGTGATTTTTCAAAGCAGTGGCTGAGGGAGAAGTTTGAACCACTGATTACTCTGAGTCTTTGTTGTGGATGAAAGAAATTGGTTAGTATGACAGTTAACCTAATAATAGCTTACAAAAGTATCAGCTCTTATAGGTTTAAAAATAAGATCAAGTAGCATTAATCTAATGGTATAACTGTGTTTGAAAGTCTTTTACCCAGTAAAGCCAGATTGATGAAGTCTTAAAAAAAAAAAAAAAAAATTGAGCTAATGGTTGCTTACAGTCCTGCACACAGTGTTTTCACCCTGACATATTTAAATGCCAACAATTTATTTGGTACTTAATAAGCAAATGGAATAAAAACTGTGAGCCCCAAACCTTTCAGCTTGAGAGAGAAAACAAAAGAATATATTAGAAACAATAATTACATAAGATGTGCATCTTCTTAATAAAACAACAGTAGTTACCATGTGGTTTCATTAATGCATTTTAAATATAATTCATGCATGTTATTTATTCATGGGGAATATGTGTAAGTAATGCAGGGAGGAGATGTCTGTGTATCCAAACAGCAGCATTTCTTTCATGTGGTTTCAGGGTTGTGATTTTTCAAACAAAATTTGAATGTACTCTTCTTGGTTTATAAATTTGATTTGAACTGTAAGCAAGGATGATTTAGAGTTTCAAAGAGATAGAAGAAGCCATTACTTTTATAGTGGTAGTCTTTTTTAGTGTATGTATATATATTTCTCTATTTATGTCTCTAAAAAAATGCCCACCAAAGTCTTTCACATTGAGATCTACCTGTATATAGCCTGCAGATAGAAACAAATCAGTTGATGTGTTCATATTGTATTCATTCTCAGAGGAGTAGCCCTGGTTATTTTAAAGGTGAGAAAAATGTGCCAGCAGACAATTATGTAACCGATAATTCAAATAGATTTTACAGGATCAACCTTGCCAACAGCTTACAATGCTGCATTTACTCATCGTTATTTTGCATTAAAAATAATAGTGGAATGCTGTGTCAGAAAAGTATAACTATATTCTAGTCTGATTAAAAATTGACATGCAGTACCTGTAGATACTACCATTTGTTTATGTTTGAAATGAGAATAAGCAATATTTTTTCTGAGAAGCTAAACTGTTGTAAGATAGCTTCCTTTTTTCCAAAGATGAAATCCATTTCTTGCTGGGAAATAGTGTGGATGACCAAACAGTATCATGTTCCCTGATGACTGAGACTGTCTTCACGACTTTTCAGTTGTGAAGACTCTGTGATGTTTAGCTTATTTCATCTTTGTGGGATTAGCTTCCCTTATTTTTAAGATCCATCTAGGAAGTCTTCCTCTGGAAAGCAGTTCTTAATTGCAGTTGAGAGTGTCACATAAGAACCAGATGACCAGTGATTATTGTGTGACTGGTGTTAGGTGCTGAGCTTTACCTTACAATGATTTCTTGAAGGATTTTTCCTCTCTGGTAGATGTTGCACACAACTAGATATATACAAGTTTTTCTTCTCCTGTGATAAGATAATTGTGTTTATCTTTCATCTCCACATGTATGGTATTATTCTTCCACTACTCCCCCTTTAGAGGAAAGTGAAGAAATGAATCTGACAGAAAACTTTGAGAGGTTTTTCATCCAGATTAGTGACACTTTGAAGTACTTTTATTTTTCAGTCTTACATTAAATTTTCAAGGTTACCCAAGCAATCAATCTGAACTGTTTCTGCTATGGAAAACTGTCTGTTTCCTTCATTTTCCTTTTCCTTCTAAGCAGACAAGTAGATATGGGAGAATACAAATTATCATTTGAACTTTGTCACCAAATTTACTTGAGGTGTTTTCTGTGGAACAGTATTAGGTGGGAGCAAGCATGAAAAATCTGGCTGCAGTATATCAGCTTTCAGCAGATCTGACAGGTTACTATGCTCATATTTTTCAGGGCAAAACTTCTAAGAACCAGAAGATCCTAATTTGACTTTTTTTTGATCTGTCTTGGAATTTTTCTCATTCAATTTAAGCCCTCTCAGCTGAAAAGGGAAAAAAGATTAGTCTGTGAAACAACCACAGTCCTGTTGTCACCCAACTGCCTCCCTCTCTTGAGTCAAATTCTATAGGCTGGAGTCTGCCCTCATTCAAGTGGCCTGTGAGCTTGTGATGTCATAACCAATATAGAAGGAGCACGTACACGATCAGGTTTTCCTTCCAGGTGGTGAAATGTTTATGGTTAAGATGCTGCTTGGAATTGTAATAAAGCAGCACATGGGAGTTTTTCACATGCACCTGAAAGGTATTTGTTGGTGCTTCAGACTTTGTTAAATGTCTCTGACTGATCTCCTGAAGTGATAAAATTATCAGTATGGGGGCTTTCATTTTACTTATTTGGGGGCACAATTCCATAATTTTATCACTTTCCTTAGACCAGGTGCTGAGCGGTTAAAAGCTGTGAATCAGTCCTGCAAAAGCAGCTGATTGCAAACATCTTCTATGATATAGTAATCAATTGTACATGTAGTCATCAGGGAATTGTAAAAAAGGCATGTGATAATGGAGGATCATATCTAGACCTGAATGAGTTTCTTCATATTGTTTAGTAATGCACTGTGTCTTAGAAGTCCTCTGAAGCAGAGGTTTCCCAAGGAAAGTTTCTCACTTTTTAAAAGGTTACTTGAAAAATTTGGGCAGTATTAGGAACTAGGTAAAAATTACTGCTACCTAATTTTACTTTGTAAACTTTTTAATAAATATGGATTATCGTTTGTTTATAACTATTAGCTTTTATTTGTAATTTTCTGCCATTTTCATTTTATTTACAGTGAATCATCACAGTATATTTACAAAATATAAACTTCAATGTTGGGCAAATTGTTTTGGTTTTTTTTTTTTCATTTGTTTGATCAACATCAGCTCCTCTCCAGCCCTGTCTAGTAAGAGGTGTTAGAAAGTATTTTTATTCTTTTTGGTTTCTGTGATGTATGGTTATGGAATATCATGCTCACCGGGAAAATTATTTCTTCCTAATCCTTGTCAGTTAGTGGTAGGCTTATTTCCTGTAGTCTGAAGACTTATAGCCCATCTTCTAGTTCATACAGTACTTCATTTTAGTTGACTTCAAATTCTGTTCATTTCTGACTCCTAGTTTGGCAATGTTATTATTCTTTATTGTCTGCACTTGGACAAAATCAGTCAAGAGGCCATCATTCTAACAGAAAACTGTGACTGATTGCTTTAAAAAGAAATGATACTTGCACTGACACGAGAGAAAAAAAATTCATTAAAACTCCTGTTGGAGAACTCTCATCACTCTTTTCCTATTGCATTTGACATTGCCTGAAAGACTGTTATATATTATGTTTATTTTTAGGGACTATTGTCCTCTTTAAATCTGCTCTACAACTTGAGGAAAGCAGTAATGCTTTTGAACAGAAATTTACAGAAGCAAGACATTGCATCTTTCTGTTGTAGTAAGGGGCTATTTCATGAAATATCTCTTTTAAATAAGTTTGACTTTGGCAGGGGAAAAAACCCTGCAAAATATAAGGGAGTCAGAGGCTGCTTTAGGGCATACAGATTGAAAACCTGTGCGCCTTTTCTCAAGAACATAATAACATTTGTAAGTGAGACTTTTCAGCATATCATGCTTATTTTAATAATTTCTTTTGAAGTGCTGAAAAAGCAAACTACTTCCAGTTAATTTACTTTTTACCTCAAAATTGGCCTACTCTCCTACTCAATATCCTGCTCATGTACAGAGCTTATACAAAGCCAACATTTTATTATACAAAAACGATGTTGACCTGTCAGAATGAGGCCAGAGGAAGCCCTAATTTGATCAGAGGGCTGGGACACCTCTCCTGCAGTTATAGGATGAGAGAGTTTGAGCTATTAAGCCTGGTGAAGAGAAGGCTTCAGAGAGACATTATGGCACCTTCCAATACCTAGAGGGAGCCTACATGAGAGCTGGAGAAGGACTTTTCACAAGGATATGTAGTGACAGACCGAGGAGGGATGGCTTCAAACTGAAGAAGGGTAGATTTATATTAGACATTAATCTCTTCATGGTGAGGGTGGTGAGGCCCTATAACAGGTTGCCCAGGGAAGTTGTGGGCTCCCCATCCCTGGAGATGTTTAAGTCCAGACTGGATGAGGCTTTGGGAAACCTGATCTAGTGGGAGGCATCCCTGCTCATGGCAGTGGGGTTGGAACGAGGTGATCTTTAAGGTCCATTCCAACCCAGCTATTCTGAGATTCTGTGATAATCATACAGTTGGTAAGGCAAATATCCTTTCAGGGTTAAGTGGTTAAATGAATTGAAATACGTTTCCGTTCCTTCTTTAAGAAATTTAATATAGGCCAATAAGAAAATGACAAATTATTTTAGTTTTATCATAGACCAAAGCTGAAGTACAGCCAATTTCAATTAGAATATATTTAAATACTCTGGAAAAAGGATATACTATAACCAGAGAAAGCATAACCAACAGGTTTCCTGTATTTTTCAAGTTGGTAAACAGATTCGGGGAAAGCTGAATTTTGTGTGTGCTTGCCTCAGTTACTTTGTCCTCTTCAGTGTTTCGATAACTGGATCATTTGCAAAGAAAATATACTAGTTTGAAAAATGCACTAGCTATTGCAGTGGCCTTGTTTCTCCTTTCAGGTTCCTTGTATGTAGGTTTATCCCATACAGTTAACATTAAATGGACTACAGGGTTGTGGTTTTCAGGGGCTGTGACTTCACCTTTGCAATCCTTTCCTTTCAGTCCTCAAGACTGGACTTCTGGTCAGGTGATGTAGAACACACCATCCTACTTACCTGTAAAGCACACCAGGCTTCTCCTTCTTCCCATTAATACCAGAGCATGTCTTACTTTCACTTGAAATGAATATAGGGAAAAAGAGATTCGTGCCTAAATAAAAATTCAGAAAGTAAAGCTGTCATTATATATTCTACATTGCTGAAACAGATAACACATTAAAACAGCTGCCAAATTACCTGTAATGAACTTCCACACAATAGAAGACATTCTGCATACTGATGAAGTTGTGATTAACACTTATTAACAAGATTCAATTTGTCAATGAAAAAATAAAGATGATTCAGTGCAATATTCAGAAAGTATCACTATTTGTGAAATTTCCTGATTTTGGGTATAGTATTTTTAGATTGTTGTTAGAAACCTGCTAAGGGCTTGAAAACATGCCTTGGAAAACTGTGTTTGTAGCTACTAAGAAAAGGAAATGTGTTGCAAAATGATGCTTTCATGGAAAAAGTAGTGGGTTTTTCTTTTTTGCTTTTCCCCCCACCCCCACTCAGTCCCTGCTTTTGACTGAATTCAATGATCAGAATTAACTGTCAGAATCTTTTTTTGGCATGTCAGGTCTCTAATTTCTATGGAACTGTCTGTCTAGATTGTCTCTTTCTCTCCTTACTTTATTTTGTATTCAAGCTCTATAAAATTTGCTGTAGTAACCTGTTATAGAAGGATACAGTAATTACTGTGATTCCAACCCTGGAATAATATGCAGAGCATTTGGGCTGCTCTGTAGAATAGTTTAATTTTAATGGCCCCAAAATCTAAGGAGATAAGCAGGGACAATGCACAGAGTATTCTGATTACTTCTCAAGTAGAACGTGGGACTTCAGGGCACAAAAGTCAGCTTTGAAACCTTGCTTGGGTTTTAACCAGCTGGGAACCCTGGGGTGGTGTCTTGGCTCTGGTAATGCCATAGAAACCTATGGTGATCATTCTTTGAAATCCACCTTTGAAATTTGTGAGTTTGTCCTTTGATTTGTTTGACTTGAGGCTTGATCTGTAGAGAGGTCTGGATGTTCAAAGTGCTGGGCTTTTCAACACTTAGCGCTTAAGGCAATTTCAAAGTGATCCAGAAGCCTGTGTCACCCTCAGGGTTAAATGTCTTGATTGTGACCCACCTGACTTAGAGCGGGGGAATGAGCCTGCATGCAAGTAGCTGTAAAAAATGCTGCTCAGGGCTGATGAGCATGTGATTCCTTTATGGCATCCTTCTTAAGAAACCAAGCTGAGGGAAGGTGTTGACAGCTTTCCTCAATGGTGACCCTGGAACAGTATTTTTGACATCCGATTTCTAGAGGAGGTGTAATGGCAGGGTTTGGGGTTTTTTTTGTCTTTTTTGTCCTTAGCATTTTTCTCTCAGACATTAACATAGCAGTGGGAGCATGTGTAGATTCAGGTTCAGTTCCCTCCTTTGCCTGAAGGGAGCTGAGGGTCAGTTTTTATCTCTGAAGATAGAAACTACCAGTTGTCAGGCAATTTTAAGGTAAGAATGCTCACTTTTCTCCCTTCTGAGTGTACGCATGAAGAGGATTCATTGTTTTTTGGTTATCACCCAGGGACAGAATGTTATTTCATTGTCTTGTCTCTCAAGTGGCTTGACTTTCAGTTTGCTCAGTTTTCATGTTACCTAACTGGTTGAAGAGACAGGGGCTGCTGATAACTCCCACTGAGTGTGGGAGTGCAAGGTTCTGTGCAGCTGGGTTAGCTCCTGAGCAGTCCAGAGGTAGGTGGGTTTTTGAACTAAGGAAGCCTGCAGATGAGGTCATCTTGCCCTCAGGGTTTTGTGAAATAGTAGGTATCAACAAAGCCTGTCCTGAAACACCCTCACTGTGTTCTACCGAGACATCTCGTGTCAAGAGTTCCTGGTTACCTCTCTTTCTTGCAGTGTATTTTGTCAGATACTTTTTTAGACCCATTCATTGACAAAAAAGGGGTTGTCAAATCTTGTCATCATGGTTTAGAAAAAGAATAAATTTAGTAATTTATTTGAAGATTAGTCACTGTCTGTGATAGTCTACTGTGTTCTGCCAGCAGTGTAGCATCATTAGCCAAATTTGGTCTTTTGTTTCATCTGTGTAATCCCCGCTAATGCTAACAGAGGCATGCCATTATAGCTAAGAAGAATAACTTGAGCCAAAAAATGTAAAACTATAAGTCATATGCGGAGAACTGTTACAGCAATTTTTTTTCATCATTAAACAGTATGTAAATTTGTTTTGGTTGATTTAAGAATGCAGTTTTTTCATTCATTCATTTATTTATTTTTATTCCTGCGGACATGACAACTGGCAGAACTTGTGTGGCTCTGATAAGACTTTGGAGATAACTAACTTGGGCTTTGGGCTTTTTTGGTGTGTACGTCTGTCACTAAGAGTGAAGCTCAAAAATTGAAAAAATGTGTTTTATTAAGTTAGAAATATCTGAAATGTGTATAAGGAATAGGGAAAAGCTGAGTCTAATGTTATTAAGCTCTTAAACAAAATTGTAATGTAGTCCTTACTTTTTTTTTGTAGATATGTATTTTAAAGATACAAAGAAAAAATATTCCCTGAGGTCAATAGGCACTCATGTTAAAGTTAGACTACTTGAACTTTATATATCATGTCCAGAGCTGTTGTATGAAAATGGAGGCTGATGTTTTTAGGACTTCAAGAATTTTAAAATTGGAGTTCTCTAGTTCATGTGTGTAAAATCCTTTAAAGAGGCAAAGACCCCAGTGTGGAGCACTTAAAAGCATGCAGCTCTGTAACTCAGCTACTTCAATGCTACCAGGATGTAACACTTATTCTGAACTGCATAGAATCTGCTGTCTCTTGTTTGTATGAGGTGTGCTTCCCTTGTACTGGACCAGTGACAGGACCCTGATGACCCCAGGTAAAGCCTTGGTGACTAGAATCCCGTTGAGATTGTTGTGAGGTTACTCAGGGAGAAAATTGAAAGGGTGGTGGTGAGGCCATGCCTCAAGTACTGTGTTCAGTTTTGGGCCCCTCACCACCAAAGAGAGATCCTGAAGCACTGGAATGTATATAGAAAAGGGCAACAGAGCTGGTGAATGATCTGGAGCACAAGTGTTATGAGGAGTGACTGAGGGGGAGCTGTGGTTGTTTAACCTGAAGTAAAGGAGGCTCAGAGGGACTGCACGGTTTGGCAGGGAGGATGACCACTGGCTGAGTTGCAAGACTGAAGCTGAGGCTGCCTCTCCCCTCAGAGGCCAGTTAATCTCTGAGCAGTGCCCTGTGCTTTGCTACTATGCTTATATCATTAGCCTACAGTGGGAATGGTTTCAGAAATGGAATAATATGATTCGTATTTTCTACATAACTACTTTGGTAGTACTTGAAGGAACAACCTTAAAGTGTCATAATTTCTACAAATATATGCATTGAAATGTAATGAAATTTCAGACCAAGCACAGAAAGCTGTGTCATCAAGATTACTGTTTAAGTTTACTGTTTTCTGCTTAGAATTTGAATAACATCAATGAAGCAATGTAGTTGTTTAGAAGATAATATAAAACAATGAAATATGAGATTCATCCAGCAAATGGAGGTAAGCATTACAGAGAGCATATTTGGGGTTTTTTAGTGCTTTCAAGTTTGGTTTTCAAGGTGATTTTGCTTTTTTGAAACTTTTCTACCTCTTTTTCAAGGACTTAAGGATTCAATATTTGTGTGCTGTGGGGGTAATTTTGAGATTTTTTTGTTGTTGTTTCATTTTTGCTTTAATCTGCATTTTAAATATAAGGGACTAATTTTCCTGTGTTTTGGGTTTTGGCTTGGTTTGGTTTTTAACCTTCTGTTGTCACCTTTGTGCTTTTAAATTGGGGATGAAGTGCTATCAGAATAGAACAGCAGTGTTTTACATGTCCTTTGTACCTGGTTCAGAAAGTATAAATCTCAACATAGTCTTACTCTTCATTCTTGACCAGAATTCTTTTCTTTTTTAATGAGAAGTAGAACAACCTAAAATATTTTTCTGTTCAGTGCTGTAGGGAGTTGCCAGATAAATGTTAACTTGTTCATAACTATAGTGTAAGCCTTTGCTTTTGCTCACATGAAAATTCATATATTTTGAAATTAAATAAAATCCAGTCTGATCTAGGCATAGTTTCTCTTGTTTGTTTTTGTAATGAAATAAACATGACGTGGAAATACACCCAACCAGCACCTCATTTCTATGCCATGGTTTGATATATAGGTTGTTTTGTCTGTTTGCACTGTGTGCTGACAAAACCAGAACTATTAAAAATCAAGTATAGACTGAACACCCAGGAATTCTGTCATATTTGAGGAATTTGATAAATTCAGGTATTGCTTTTATGACCCAATGCAATGGTTTAGTTTCCATTTTTTAATCCTTTTAATATTCTTGTAAGGACAATATGGGAGTACTGCAGTTATTTTTCGTCCTGTAGTATCTGACTATCTAGACACACTAACCCCGAAATGTTACTCAGAGTGTTACCTTTAGGAAGACAGCAGCTGGTATTTTCTTCTCTCCTACAGGCTATGACAGTCTCTTGCCATATTGAGGTATTGTGTCTCTTTGTTTTCAGATGGATTTGCTAGTCCATGAGTTTTCTGCTTTGATGTCTGTCACCTCTTTGTAGCAGTAATCCCTCTACACCCATCTGTGCAGAAGTAAGAGGTTATTCAGGTATTGGAGTGAAAAGGAAACAAAATAGCAAGTTGGATTAAGTGTAATTCCCAAATTAATGTGAAATGAAAAAATCTATCTGATAAAGAATCCTGACTAGTGGAGAAGAGCACAGAAGGGGTGGGGATGTAACTGCTAAGAACAGACATGGGTAGATTTTAATTTTGGTCCTTAACATGTCAGTAGTTTGCAACAAAAATAAAGGGTAGGAACAATATCATCTCTACCAAATATACTCCTTGCATAAGAAAAAAAAATATGATCCCATAAAAAATTATGTAGAGCAAAATATAATAATCCATTTCTGCTTTGGAGAGCAGCTTCTGAGCTATATGCAAGTCCATGACTTGTAGAAATTGTAAACAAAATCATGTATTTCAGGAAACCAAAGTAAATTCACACCATTGCTATTGCTGATTGACTAGAAATAATGTAAAGGATGCAGAAAATTCATTATTTTAGGCTTATTACCACACAATGCAGGACAATAAATACATCGAAATAGTTCTGAGGAAAGTCCAGGACTGTATTTACCTATTTGGAATGTATTTTCTAATGTAATTCTGTGTTGCCAAAGCAGCTTATTATACTGGATTCTCCTGTGAAAAAATAAGTCATTATTTGTTGAGCTAGATATATTAAATAAAAACCCACTCACATTATTTTAACTTGGTTTATAATTTCATGTTTTAATATAAAGTCAGAATTAATACAACTGAAGTTAGTAACTAAAGTTTTGCTTATCCTTAGTGATTTCCTGTACCTGTTTTTTGTGGTTTTTTTCTTCTTCTAATTTTGTAATGAACTAGACACATTTAGAGAAAGTTAGACCATTCCCCCTTGTCTTATTGCTACATACCCTTGTGAAAAGTCCCCCTCCAGCTTTCTTGTAGGTTCCCTTCAGATACTGCAGGGATACTGCAGGAGGGCTGCAATTAGGTCACCTGGAAGCCTTGTTTTTTCCAGTTTGAGCAATCCCAATTTTCTCAATCTTTTCTCACAGGTGAGGTGCTCTATTTCTCTGACCACCTTGATGGCCTTCTCTGGACTCACTCCAGCAGGTCTGTGATCTTCCTGTGCTGGGGCCCCAGAGCTGGATGTAGCACTGCAGGTGGGATCTGAGTAGAGCAGAGGAGCAGAATCCCCTCCCTCCCTGCTGCCCACACTGCTTTGGATGCAGCCCAGGGCACGTTTGGCTTTCTGGGCTGTGAGTGCTCATGGCCCGGTCATGTCCAGCCTCTCACCCACCAACACCCCCAAGTCCTTCTGGGCAGGGCTGTTCTTCATCTGTTCATGCCCAGCCTGTGCTGATACATAGAAGTATGTGCACATAAATATATACATACATTCCTATTGTAGTGGAGTTCGGTGGCTCTGAAAACACTTAAACCAATGCGTGGGTTTCCATATGATCAGTCTAAAGGACTTCTTAAATTGAATATATGACTTGAGTGAAAGATTGATCAAAAGGAGTATGAGGGCCTGTAAACCATGCTGAAAGTATTTTCCAGCACAACTATTCAGAGACATTTTGTTTCACATTTTCTCAGAGAAAATAATAATAGTAATAGTAGTAGTTGTTGTTGTAATAATAATAATAATAATAATAATAATAATAATAATAATAATAATAATAACAACAACCAGTTAAGATGTCTCTATCCTTCCCTTGATTCTAGCCCAAATTTCTGAACTTGAGTTGTGTTTGCTCAGCTTGGCTCACTGGAAAGCTCCATGAAACATGAAAGGCATTTGGGAAAGGTTTCCATGGGGTAGTCTGAAATTAACCTATATGAACTATAGTTTGTTTATTCTGTATTGGAGATTTTTGGGGTTTTACTGATTATGAGGCTGCTGACTTGTGGCTGCGCTTACAATTCTGGCTAAATAATAATTTGAAAATATGCTGATAAAATGATGAACTGATTAAAGTCAGTTGCTGATTTATATAAATTTATACAGGTTTTTTATTGATTTAGTGTTGAATGTCAAATTTTCCTGCAGTTGCCCATGTTTTGATGTATTCTACTTGCCTCAAAATAAAAAAGTTTCCTGTTGCATACATATTGGGTACGTGGCAAAAGACATTTTTAAACCGTGATTCAGGGTACTTCACAACTGCTTCTAGAAAAAAAAATCTTAAATACTTTAGGTTGAGTTTCAGTGATGATGTTTTACTGAGTTCATGAAACATGAGTTTCATAGGATCTGCACAGATGTATCCCTATACCATTTCAACAATCCCTTCTCTTGTTCTTGTATTTTTCCATGTTTGAACAGAATGATTTGCCAGTGTTGAATCCTAGATTTAATAGTCTGAGCTTCTAGTGTTTAGCTGGGAATTAATTAATTAATTAATTTGGTTGGCATCTGACAACTCAGTGTAATCACTGGTATTTTTTAGTGTTAAACTTGTTAGGTGTCACCCTGGCTGTGGATAATTTCCTATGCTGTTCTAATGGAAATAGTTGTGCTAACAGTGTTTCAGCGCAAGCCCAACTCAATCCTATAGTTACGGGCCATCCTGAAGATAGAAAGACTCTTTTACAAGCAGGAAGTCAGCTGTCAGGAACATGGCTTTGATGAGAAAGTGCTCACTCAAAAAGCTGTGGCTGTTGACCAGCTCCTGGAGAAATAGAGGGAGTGTGTGTCTTGTGGCCTCCCTGTTTCTCCCTGCCAGCTGCTTGAGGTGACAAGGAGGAGAGGTGTTTGGGGGCGTTAATCCACAGCATGTCATCAACCATGCAAAACTGGTGGAAAGAAGGATTTCTATCCGATGCTGTCTGTGTAGGTGTTTGGGCAGTGTGCAATGGTGTGCCAAGCAAGAGGAACATCTGAAGTTAGGCAGACACACCAACCAAGGTCATTTACAGAAGGTATGAAATATCAGCACCAACTTCAATAATCAGCAAGATGTGAATTGCCTTTCTGCAGGCAATACAGTACTTGGTGATACATAAACCCCATTTCAAATAAACTCTTTCTAGAATGCAGTGTGTTAGTCCATAAGTGCGCTTCTGTTGGAAGACAATAAATCTTTGTACAGAAGTATTTCCTTAAATGAGTCCTGATTGGGTTAAATCTGAAGTTTTTTACAGGTTTCTCCTTTTTAAGTATGACGGCACTAAATGCATTTTGCACAGCTATCAATGTACTTACTGTTGCTGCATGTTTACTTTTTAAAGAAAATCTATTTCCTGAAAATAACTCAACTGGGAACTAAGTTTTTAACTCTGCTCTGTAACTTGAAATAATCCTGGCACTACAAAGAAATTTTTAATTGTCATAATTGAACCTGTAGGGTTTTTTTGGTATGATTCTACATCAGTACTTAAGAGCTCATCACTGGCATGGCCCTCACCTGCTGGAGAGTTGTAGTGGTTTAATCACTGCCAACGGAATAATGCACTTAAATTTGAAGATGCAAATGCAGTTGAGGCAGAATAATGAGTCAGTTCTTCAATTGTGTAGACAGTAGCAGCACGGTTGACTTCAACAGATCTGTGCCTTTATACATCAGTTGAGAATTTGACTCAGACCTTGACTAATGAACTCACTTAACTCCTGTGACTCAGAAATATGACTTTTTTTTTTTTCTAACTATAGCTTAAAGGGCAAGCTGTGTTTAAGCAGATTTAATTAACCTGTCTAAATTTAATCATGAGACTAATAGGTATTCCTGTTCACTTAGGAATGAGACAGAATCACTGTATTTTCTAATTAAGAACTAAATGTTACGCTGTGTGCCCATTTGAAGTATGCAGTGTTTGGATTGGAAGGGGAGATTTGGAAAGAAGGGGCACTGAACACTTAATACAAATGAGCTTGGTGAGGAAGAAAACATAGACATTGCTGGTCAATACTCCAAGATAACAACAAATAGATTAGAGAATACACTTTTATTTCACGTATTTTGCAGTGGTCTTGTGTGAGAGTTTGCACACATGGTGCAAATTTACATCTCATTCGATTTCCTTTGTTCTCCTTGCAAGAACTGAAGCTGTGGAAGACTGGGTTTATTTCTTTTGAGAGAGCTCTGATTCATCTCACCTCCACCTTCAGCTTAAATAAAGCATTTGTGATGCTTTATTAAAGTACATGTACTTTTTGTTGCCATCTTCTCTGCTGGCCTTTGTTTTCCCCCATTTCCTGTGCCTGATGGCTCAGTGTCTCGTTTTCTCCTCTACTGAGCTTACCCCCTGCTTAGGTGCCCTTATGTGTTTTACCAATTTCAGAGCTTCCATGGCATTTCTCTGAATCATGGGAAAATTCTCTCTTTACTTCTCTCCCCTAGGAATCTTTGTTAGCCCTTCAATTCTGTCTGAGGTACGGTTGTCTCTTTCTCCCCCTGCCCTCAAAACCCATCATCATCTCCTCTGTGAGCTGAAGTGACATTGGAAATGCTGTCTCTGTCTTGCTCCTGGTGGTTTTGGGGTCATTTCTTTGCCCCTGGTTCCTTCTGTGTTCTCTGACCTTGTTACAGCTAACTCCTCTTCCTAATGTCACTTCTCTCCAGGATGCTATGGAACTACAAGAAAGGATATTTAGGACAATACAGACTAGGCAGATGAGCAAATCTTGGTGATGCTGTTCCTTTATAGGCTGATCATAATCATCCTGATCAGAAAAGTATGCTGTCTTTGGCCCCCATTGTCACTATCTCTTATATTTGCATTTTTGTTGCATGAAGCCAATCTGAATTTCTGCTTTTTAGAGACACTTTTGCTTTGGATCCCTGTTTGCCAAGGAGCAGTGGGAGGACTTCTCTGTTCTCTTAATTTCTCTCAGCTGGTAAGATTGATTTTATTGTACTGAAATTTGCTGTATTGAGGGCTTTCTAGAGAGTATATTCTTTACAGTTTGTTAGCAACTGAAAAAGTAGGAATTTAGATGAGTTTTAAAATAATCCTGTACCCTTCTCATCCTCTGTATCTTTAATGATTTTTTGAGATTTCCAACATCTGTATCTTTTCTCCTTAGTCATTATCTTCCCAAGATGGGGAATCCCAGTCTGTCTAATCTTGCCTTGTGTGCTTGTGATCATCTGTTCCCAGTACTACTAAAGTTGATGAAATTTAATGCATCCTTCAAAATGTAGTTAGACCTTGATTTACCCAGCAGCAAAGTAATGTTTGTTTATTACCTTTCTAGTAATTCTTGGCATTCTGCATTCTTGGATACTTGCTGAGCACTGTCTGTAGTATGTACTTCACTTTCCCCTGGTGCATATGATTTGCAATTCTGGGCAATAACTGAATAGAATGTGTTAGTGCACTGACAATTTCAGGTAGGTAAAAATGCAAAGCATGGAATCTGAGGAAAATACTACAATTAATTGATTGGTATAACTGAGCTTGACTATAAATATATACACACACACATATACATATCAATCTATCTGTATATCAGATAACTAATTAGATATCAGAATATGATATGAATATGAATTATATGAACTACATATCAGATAATGATTGCTGTGATGGGAATGTTTAGAAGACTGATATATCAGGCCAGTTCTAAACTTTAAAATTAAACTTTACTGAACTAGGCAAGCACTAACAGCACACCTCCTGTTAAAAGTTTCTTGTACGTAATGAATCTTTATCACTGTGTTCAAAGTAGTTAGCCCTTAAAGTGTGCCTTCTGTGTAAGTTGGGAGTGTACAACACAACAGAGCTGGTGCACCAGGAGATGACAAATGCTGCTTGCACAAACACTGTCAGTGTGAGCCAAGACAACTTTAGGTTTTCCCACCTTCCCATTCCACTCTGACTTCTCACAGCAGGTCTGGAGGAAGTTTTCATTTCTCGCTCTGAATCATAAAGAGGTGCTTGTCAGGGGGAAAGGCTGGGAGAAGCTGGGCAGCTCAGAAGAGCACTCAGGAACTCAGATGCAGGTGATCTTTGGATCGTTGTGATCTGACCCTACTCATGGCAACATGGCTAGAAAGATTTTCTTTTCTTTGGTGTCATGTGGGTCCTTACAGAGCTCTGTTGTGTTAGTGGTAGATCATATGAATCAATTCACCCGAAACCACAGAGAGTTCTCTCTGTGTTGGGGGCATCAGCTCTCAACTCAGCAGTCATTTAAGGCTAGCAGGAACTGTATGCATGCTTTATCGCAGCTGGTATTAATTTTCTCTACAATAATGGCTTTTAACCCTGGAAAATTTTAGCAAATTTCAAGTTTGTGAGATTTAACAACATGAAAAAATAACCCATTGTATTACTGTGGTATTACATTGCTAGTGTTAGAAGAATTTTGCTTGAGCTTAAGAATCAAAATATGAAAAGCCAAGCCCATGCCATGACTGAACTTCCAAGCTGTTTGTAATTTCAAGCTAATGGAGCTGTAAAAGTTTATCCTGGCTGAGAAACTCCTCAGTTTTTTTAAAGTACATCCACATCATTAGGTTCTGTAAATATGGCATTTAAACATCCAGGACTAAGAAGAGTGTAAGTTGATTTTCTGTACTAAACAAGTAAAACCTGCTCATTGGGAATTCTGAATGTGATGAGCACTTCAGAATAAAAATCATATTTAGGCACTTTAGGTGTGAAATCAAAATAATTTGGCTGTGTTTCTGGATGTACACACACACGCAAATATGTACTCTGCCTCTTTCTTGCACTGAATTCAGTTGCATCATCTAACTGCAGCATTTTACTCAAATTGCATGGTTTGCATTTGGAAACTTAAAACTGTCAAAATGTATTTGTAAATAATATGTCCATATATATGCAAAAAATAGATGTTATTGAGTAAAGATGCAAGGGTGTGTTATAAATTCTTGCTGAATTCTTACCAGAACACAAGAACTACTGTACACAGAATTTTATATATGCCCTTGAGAACTGAAGCTTTCAAAGTTAAGAGCAGAAAAAGGCAGCGGTGGGAGGGAGAGAGGTAAAGAAGCAGCAGCAGCAGATTGGCAGCAATACTTAATAATGTACTTAAAATGTTCACAAAATTTTTAATGGGAAAAATTATACTTTTTCATTTAAAATTGAGAGAATTCAAAACAATGACTTGAAAGCATCAGCTAGTGATCTATGGCATCTGGCAATATTCTAAGACTTGCAAGAAAGGGACTGAGGTTGCTGTGACTTCAAACAAAATGTTTCAGGTTGTTTTGTAATTTGAAATACTGGAGTTTGAGTTCAAAACAATTGTTTAGAAAAAAATAACGCAGATTTTTCTACTTTCTACAAAATCAACATAAAATTCTCCCTGAAGAATAGAAAAATTAGCTTATTGGAAAGCATTTTGAAAACTCCCATTTAAAGTTATGGTTTTTTATGTGTTTCATTATGCATCTTTACAAAGCCATTAATGATATGCATATGCAGCCAATTTCAATCTCCTTTAATATTGTCAAATGGGTCTTGAGGTACTTTTACTTATGTGTAGAGCTTATCTGTAGCTTATTCTGATTACAATGTAAATTTAGTTGTTGGCATCAGAAGTATTGTGGGAAGGGAGAGTTACCTGCTTTCTGCAAATACTATTAATTCTACTAATACTGTTGTAATTTTCCAGCTTTTTTTCCTGTAGTCACACAGCACAAGCTCCACAGCATATGCACATTGTGATCACAAATGTTTGCAAAAAATTGATAATATGGAAGTACCCCTTGAAAATTATATGCACAAATTTTCTATTCATGACACTGATAAACTGCTAGAACTGTATCGTACTAATAATTTCATTGCAAAGTTGTGATGCTTCATAAGGAGCATCACCAGGACTTAATTTTCTTGTAAAGTAAGGAACTAAAAATTGAAATTAAATCAAATTCTACAGAGATACGTGTAAGGTGTTTTATCTCAGGAATTCTTTCAAAAAAACCCTCATTGCCTGGAAGTGTCAGTTGAAAAAAGAACAAACCTAGTCTCATAAGGTTATTAAATAATTGAAATATGCTGATTTGATTCTGTAGGTAAAAAGTGTCTGTGACTGCAGTTTTATAAGGAAGGGGTAATGGAAGTGCTTCCACAACCCTACACATTTCTGAGAATACTGCATTTCTGAATGATGAATGTAAACATATATGCTGGGAGACCTCCTGGGTGACCAGAGGAGGGGAGGTAGTGCCCATGGGAGGAAATGAAAAGATCCTCTTGTGTTTTGTCATTGAGGGGAATGAGAAAAAAACCCCAAACCCACAGCAAAAAACACAACGCACCTGCAAGCATCCAGCATAGCTGCAGATTCCAAAAAATTAAAAATTGCTCAGGAATAGATCAAGTTGAAAACGTGAAGGTGGTCCTTAAATATATTAAAATCATGCAGAAATAGTCTGTCAGAGCACTAATGAAGGGATGAAGAATCCTTGAAGATGATGTTTAACTAGTTTATGAAGTAGACTAAGCAGTAGTAGTAATAGTAATTGAAGTAATAGGCAACAGAAATCAGTGCCAGGAATCAGGATTTCCTTGCTGTTTCTCACCTAAAAAAGCACACAGTTTTGTTGAACACACACTGAAAATATACTCCAAAAAGTAGAGAGATTATGAACTCTAAAGGGCTAATTTATTTAATATTAAAGATTTGAGTTGGACAAAACAACTCAAAATACAAACGAGTTATTTTTTTGAATTACTTTCTAAATCAGTGTTTTGGAGCTTTGTATTGTAATTCTCTGGATGCTTCTAATGCTGCAGTGTTGTGAAAGTTCAGGGTGTCAGCCTCTTGCTTGGTTGTACTTTCTTTCATTTCTGATTTGGCTTGATTTAATTATGTTAGGTTTCTTTGAAACTGCTAAGTTACTCTGTGTGATAATACAGGTCTCTTATGCATAGGGGGTTGCAGACTTAGCATAAATATTCAGAAAGGGAATTTTAATAAGCAGATTTACTATGTGTACTGGGAACAATAATTTACAACCTAATACCAACCAACTGTGTTTCAGGACACAGCTAGTGAATTAGGTGCCAGCTCTCGCATATTTCAGTGATGGTAATGTACTTTTTAAGAAGTCTTCTAAGCTCCTACATGCTGTTTAAATACTTAATTATTACAGGAAATCTGCCTCCTGATTTTTAAATCTATTCACTGTCATTAAGAAAAATCAGAAAAGAGGAGGGCCGTTTGCTATCAGTCTAAATCTTCTTAATGAATTTATAAGAAATAGTCTGGGGTGTTTTTGTCAAAAAAGAATCAGCTTGTTTTCTGAAGCTCACAGTGTGTTCTGACAGAAATATCTCTTTAAAATGTTTCCACATGTACTATGCGAAAGTATCGCTTATACAAGTTTCCAGTCTCTTAGAGTGTGCTGGAGAGCATCCCAAGTTGGCTGGTCTGGTGTGTGTACACAGGGGAAGCTACCCCAAAGCCTGGGCAGTGGCTGTGAAGGCTTCACTCCAGTGTGGGCATTGCAGGGCCAGCAAGGCTCATACCGTTGATCCGAAGTGTCGATACCCCCTTGTGTGCTGTAGTGGTTGAAGCATTTTTGTACCCAATGAAAACAACGTTGTCGTTGCTGGTAACTGTGCCTTCTGAGAAGAGGCATTCTGCTAACAGTGCAGGGCCCAGCTCTGGCCTTTTATTAGGCTCATTATCATCTAATTATGATGGCTTGCTGTGCATAAGTGTCGTGATGCCACTTGCTGTGAGGATGTACAGCCTAGAGGCTGGGTTAACAGCAAAGGCTTTGAAAGCATGAGCATGGGAAGACCCTGTGCCCTGCTGATGGGCAATGAAAAGAGCACCAGGAGACCTAGGAAAAGGCTGGTTTTGTTTAAGGATATTAGCCAAGCCAACAGGGTGAGGCAGTTTCCATGCCCTGGGAAAGAAACACTTGGTGAGAACTTTGCAGCAGGTGGTGCAGGCCAAGGGGTGGCAATGTTTTGCAAAATCAAATGTCTAAAATAAGGACAAGATAGCAAGTATGAGAGGGAGCTGATCTAGCTCTTGACTCTCCCCTTCTGGATGAGCTCTTTTCAGTCTGTTTTCAATCAGTCTCTTTTCAATCCCTTGAGGATTGAGACCATCAAAATTGAGGTGACCATAAGCTCAGTGGAATCAGAAGATATGTCTAAAAAAAAAAAAAAAAACACCACTTCAGAACCTTTCTTCTATACTCTGAAAGTGAATGTGTAATGTCTCTTCATTGATAGTGTCATGTTTGCATAAGCTCTGTAATACATCCGTGTTGCACCTTACTGACAGAATATCATTTGCTCATATATTGCAAGTTGTATTTGGCAGACTTCTGTTTCTATCAAGCCCTGTGTTGCAGAGTAGCAGAAAGTGTGAAATTCAACAAAGGCACATACAGAGTCCTGTACCTGGGGAAGAATGGCTGGAGGCTGAGCTGCTGGAAAGCAGGTTGTGGAGAAGGACCAGCGCGGGTCCTGGTGGACACCAAGCTGTCCATGAGACAGCAGTGTCCTTGTGGTCAAGAGGCCAATGGTGTCCTGGGATGCATCAGGAAGAGCATTCCAGCAGGTCAAAGGAGGTGGTCCTGCACCTTTACTCAGCCCTGGTGAGGCCTCACCTGGAGTGCAGTGTCCAGCTCTGGACTCCTCAGGACAAGAGAGACAGGGAGCTTGTGCAGCACATTAGTGAAGGGTGACAAAGATGATTGAGGGGCTGGAGCATCTCTCTTGAAAGGAAAGGCTGAGGGAGTGGAGTCTGTCCAGCCTTGAGAAGGCGCAGCTGAGAGGGGACCTCATCAATGTCTGTCAGTATCTGATGGGAGGGTGCCAAGAGGGTGGAGCCAGGCTCTGCTCAGTGGTGCTGAGCAATTGGACAAGAGGCAGTGGGCAGAAGCTGATGCACAGGAAGTTCCACCTGAACTTGAGGAAGAACTTCTTTACTGTGGGTGACTGAGCACCAGAACAGATTGTCCAGAGAGGGTGTGGAGTCTCCCTCACTGGAGATGTTCAAGAACCATCTGGACAGAGTCCTGTGCTCTGGGATGACCCTCTTGAGCAGGGAGGCTGGATCAGATGACTACTGTGGTCCCTTCCAACCTGAACCATTCTGTGATTCTGTGATTGTGGGGGCACAGGCACATCTGTTAGAGCAACCTAAACTATAGTAGGCTGTAATAGACATACATGGGAACTGCATGACTGAGGAATGGCATGGACAAAATGTCATACGTACAGGTGAGCTGTAAGATTGACTTTCATTTTCTGTGGAGGGCTTTGTTCAAGTCCAATGCCAGTAACTGCAATCTGGAGCCTTTTACCTGTAGGGCATTGACTACTGGTCATTGCTTGCTGGCTACTAGCTGCAGGGTTGTACCAGATCCAGTCTAGCTTCCAGCAGGGAAAACCTAGTTTGTGTGGACAGATTTGCAATTCCAAAGGTGAAGATACTCAAAATCACTCAATAACTTCCTTATTTTTTTTTCTAAACATATTTTATTCTATTTTCAATCATTTCCCTGTCTTAGATTATAGAATAGAGAAAGGCTTGTTTTTCAGCATGACTGAGAACCAGTTCATATTACTATAGGGAGTTTGACTAATTTGCTGGAGTGATCTGAAAGGTTCAAGAAAACAGAGTACTTTTTCTTCATGAGTTACTGAATATAAAAGACTGATTATGTCTTTTGTTTTTGTGGAGGACAGAACTCATCATCACAACACTACCAACACCATCAATCTGAACAACCCGACAATTTAAAAATATTCTGTCATAGCTTGTGGTTGTGTAGTTGTTCTGCTCCTTACTCTAGAGTGAAATAATCTGATGCAGTATTGAAACTGCCACCAAGAATTGTTAATGTATAATTTATCTTTGCAATTAAAAAGCATTTTTAACCAAGTGTCACAACACAGTGACAAGTAAATTAGGCTGTGATTTACATTACAGTACTTTGCAACTTGATTTAGTGTCACCCTGGAGGAACTGACAAACAGCCCCACTGGAGTAAGACAGTGTTTTCAGTAAAGAATGAATTCATTTCCCATGTGTTAGCAAGGATTGAAAGATAGTTGCTGCCTGGTATTGAAACAATGATTCATGTTTTTTGTTTGTTTTCTACCACGTTAAACAATACAATAGCAAAAATTTCTAGACAGAAAGAATACTTGGGTCAGACATAGTAATTGATAACTCAGTGTTTTTATTTTTAAAAGGCTTGGTTAAGTTGTTTTTTTTTTTTTCCTTGATATAGTAAGAGAGAAAGGTGAATCTGGTTATTTTATATTTTCCTTAGTCATTCTTTTAAATTGGGAGCCTTGAAATTTCAGAATATGAAAACCGTTAAGAGATCAGGTTAAATATTGCTAAATAGAACTCACCAAAAATAAGTTAAGTGAAACACAACACCATTTGATTTAGAAAAAAAAAAAAAGTCCCTTAATCATAAAATATTCACTATATTAGTATTTTGGGCTATCATTCACTCTTGGTTTGGGACACCTTCATGTTGTCTTATCTTTTTCCAGTGAGAGAGTACTATTATAAAAAATAAGTGTGAAGCTTTAGTGATGGTAGGATTTTTGTTGAGAGAAAAAGACTCTAACACAATGAGCTGAATGAGTAATTCATTCTTCTCATTAACAGTTAGCAATTTCTAGGGAAACTCTATGAACAGGGATAGAGTGAGGTTTACCTGTATTGTAAACTTGCTTTGTTCCAGTTACTGGAGGTAACTGAGTGAACTCATTGTCCTGGCAATGTGAGAAATGTTCTTGCAGTTTGTGGAATAGTGGCAGTCATTAGAGGTGGTTAAACAAAACTATTCCTGCAGTGGGAAGGAATCACATAATCACATATCCTGAGTTGGAAGGGACCCACAAGAATCCATGTAATGAAGATACCCACAAGGAGCTTGCATTATTGTGAGAGATTCATAACTGTCAATCCTTTAATCCACAGTTACAGAGATTTTTCTCAAGTCCCTTTAGATTCTCTTCAAGAAAGGTGATGAAAAATGAGAACAGATCAATATCACCCAAACAGTTACCCAGATGAGTTAAAAAAAGTAACACTAGTTCCACATTCTGAGTGCATTAACTGCCTTTCACAGTGACTTATCACAGTGGATATCCATGTACAAACACACACAGCAGCAGGGTAAACTGGTGAGTAGGAGCTCTCAGGGTGTGCTGTGACCTGCTTACTCTAAGGTCACAAACTCACAAGAGACAGCAAGGAAATAAGTGTTTTTCACAGTTTAAAAAAGTTAGTTTCCCCACTGTTTTTTCCAATTGGAGTCTGAGCAAGTGGTGTCAGTTTCGGCAAAAAGTGTAATCCTTTGTATGATAAATTTGGCATTACTGTGACTTGGTCTCAAGTGCCAGCTGTTGCTGTATGAAATGTAGGTAACAAGAAGACAGGTCTAACACCCAGTGGTATTTTCAAGAGCATTTTCTTCTTGATGGGTTATTCCCATTGTTCTTGTTTGCCTGTGGTAGCCTTAGTGCCTTTAATAAAGTGTCCTCAAAGCTACTGAAAGAAATAGACTAATTTGGAAGGAATTACATGATAGTTTTTTTTCCCCATGGAATATTAATTCAGCCCTAAATACAAGCTGTGACTTACAAGGTCTTGTTAGACAGATGCCTTGTCATGGAGCAAAAGAACGGTACTGAGAAGCCTATATTATTATTATTATTATTATTATTATTATTATTATTATTATTATTATTATTATTTTGGTAAAGCTCAGGTGTAGCAGCTTCACTTCCTGATTTCTCAGGCAAAGGCTTGAGTACTTGGCACACATAAGGTGATGTCTGCTCCAGATCACTGTAAGCAAGAAATAAAAGCAGCATAGAGTGGGTTTTCCTTCTTGAGGAAATTTACTTGTTCTGCTCCTGCTGTTACTGTAGTCAATAACAAGACAGACTTCAGAGCTGGAAGTTGAATCATCTTTAGTCCTTGCTATACAAAAGTCAGGGAGCAGAACAATGAGAAGACTGGAGCAAGAGGTGTTTATTTTATACTCACATGCCTCTATTAGGAGGCTATGCACTCTGTCACAGTGAAGAAGGAAAACACTTGTCTGACCTGGCCAACTAGAAAAGCCCTAATCTTTTACACCCTTTGAAAGTCTTGGAAGTTACTGATTTTCAAAGTTTTTCTTCCTCTCCCCATGCCCTCCACCTTTGAATTCTCATAAGATTCTTTTCTTGTATGTTGATGACCTAGTAAGTACATTGGAAAGATCCTTAACAGAACTTGAACAGTGCCCATTCGGTGCCTTTTTTTTTTTTTTTTCTGGATGATCCAATTAAAGTAATTGAGGTATAAAACCAGATGATGTCAAGCTTTGTAAAGTGAGAGCTTCATATTGAAAAGCTGGATTGACTAATAACTGTTCTTTCCCAGTTTTACTATTAGAAAAATATATTTTCTAAAAAGAAAGTAGATAAGTCCTCCTTTCAAAAGCTGTGAACTACTGTTTGGAGCACAAGAGCTAAGTTTGATGTTGCTGATTTTTAGAGATGTGACTTGGAAGGTGTCCAGACTTTTGGATGTTCTCTACCTCAGTTAATGAGTGACCTGCACTCATCTTGATTTGTGCCCTCCTTGCCTTTTCTCAATGGCATAGATCAGTATTATGGCAAACCTCTTCTATGTCTGTCCAAAGTGGTTGTATTGTGTGATTGATTTATGCGTGAAATATGTCTGTGCTGTTGCCTAATGTAAGATAGATTATAGGAGGGACATTTACCTGAATGTGTATAGTTTTTTCAAGGTACCTAATGATATCTTTGCAGTGCTAATGTCACAAGGTAGCAAGCACTACAGGGAAATGGCAAATCTTTAGTTTAAGTACTGAGTAGAGCTGCTAGCAAAGCAAGCCAAGGAAAGGGACTGATTTATTTACCTGTTTTGTGTGTGGCATAGAGACAGAGATTTGTGGACGTAGGTTGAGCACTGTATTTACAAAAGTAAAATATAGGGGGTATTAAAAGTTAATCTAGTTGAAACTAGCTGGAGGCACAAATGGGTGTTCACAATATGCCTTTCTCCAAAGATCTGAGAACTAGTAAGAATTAACTGCTTGGAGCTGGTATCCATACTTTCCAAAAGATTGTGTGTGGTTTATATGTTTATATACAAAACGACCTGGTTATCTACTGTGATTTACTTTATGAGTTTAACTCATTTTCTGATGCAGTTAGGGTGGATTAGAAACAGAAAAGAGGCAGTGGAAGGAAGAAAATTTAAAAAAGTTGATGGGGCAGGAGACTTCAGGAAGAAGGTGATGTGACAGTAGTGGGAAAGAATCCTTCCTTAAAAAGGAGAACATTGATTGCCAGTGAAAATCTAAAAGCCTGGAACTGAAGAAGAGTGTAAAAAAAGGAAAATTACAGCACTTTTGAGTTTCCTGCTACAAAAGAGGTTACAGGAACTTCATCACAGGACATGGGCCAGGAAAAAGGAAACAAAAGGAAGGTGAAGGAGTCTGCTCTCAGAGTTCTTCTTACTTGTGTCTGCTTAGTGTTTTAAAATACACACTAAATATACTAAATGCACTGTTATAACTATTGTTATGACCAACAAAAATCAAAAGGTAGGTTTCTGTGATATGTGTTTTCCAAACCAGTTTGGGAAGGTGATAGAAGAAACAAGGCATTTAAGAAATAAGGAACAAAATATTTTTACAAAGTATATTAAAGCGCATATAATTTCCAATGCAGTTTATTTTAATTGATTATATCACACATTAGTAATTTTTACTTAAATTCAGCTCAAGTAAACTAGTGCATAATCTTTCCTAAAAAAAATTTGAGGATCATTCTTAAATTATAGGGACATTTGCAACAACGTTTGCATATCATAGGAACGTAAATTAGAATAGACATACTGTGAAGATCTTTTTGCTTTATATAATGATACATCTTTAGAGCTGTTTCATATGGGGTTAACTATAGGGAATTTGAAGGCATTTAAGTTTGTACAGTGTAAAGATAGACGAGAGAGGGAAAGGGTCTACATTATTAATGTGTTTATTTTAGTAGGAAACAGCATAATGACAGTGTTTTGTAGGGAATAAAAATTGGTAAATGTTGGGATAGATTGTGGGATAATTTTTTTAGCTAGGAAATTGGTATTAAGTGGGATGAAGCTCCCTCCTCCAGGGAGCTGTGTGTGTGTGAGCCACTCTGGCCTGAGAAGCCACTTAGTTCTACTACACGAGTTGGTGCCAAGCATGAAAATGCGCAATGAGGTAGATACATGTCGGAAAAATCTGTGATGTAATCTGTTTGATTTTACACTGAGGCAGAGCAGAGAATTTTTCTCAAAGGCAACAGCTGCTGTTCAGCATGAAGTTGGAAACTACCAGCACAGCAGAGCCCAAGTAAAATGTCTGCTGTCTCTTGGCTGATAGCAGTGCCTGTCTGGATGAGCTTTTTTTCATCTACTTCCATCTAGCTCAGAGAAGTGTTGCAGACAGTGTGTCTTAAAACAATTTGACATTTTGTAAAGCAGAGGAGAACTGAAACAGGCAGAAAATAAGAGTCACTTTTTGTAGGCAAATAAAAAAGTATACAAATGTGCATTCAGGGACACATCTTACTGGGAAGCTAACTACAAGTAATAACAGAGAGAAAAAGTTTGCCTATGTGAAAGAGCAGTTTGTGTATTTTCAAGACCCAAGCTTACAATTACATTTGTTATGCAATCAAAATGATGTTTTTCTTATTGGCATTCTTTCTAATTGTTGAAAATTTATTGTTTTGTTAGATTCTAACTGTGTGTCTGAAATCTCAGAGTGGTACTTCCAGCATTTGCCAGTTTATATTGAGAAGTAACTGCAGTGTTTCATTCCCTTTGTTCGGTCTCCATTTCTCCTACTTTTTCTCCATTTATCTTTCTGGAGAAAACCATGGTAGATTTTGTATTTATATACTAGGTATGTTCAGCTGTGATCGTAACATCCCAACCAAAAGAGTTCATAATATTTAATGTCACGGGGGGAGGAATGAGACAGGGCTATGATTCTAGCTGTTGTGGAACTGAAACTCAAAAGATAGAAACATCTAATATATGAGATGTCTATGTTAGATATTAATGTTGATATATAAATCTAGTAATTATTTAGTTCATAAATACATTTTATCTTAGCTAAGAGAGAGAAAGGAGAGAAAAGTGCTAATAGGAAGCATGCTATACAATTATCTGATCTTGAATTCTTGTTTTGTAATTAGGGTACTAATCTACTCATTGTAGTTGGTTGCAGAATTTTAAGTTCCAGCCATATAAAAGATTATGACAGCCCTAACAATTTGCATGATTCACTTGCAATTAAAAATATTCCAGGGAGATACAAAATTGCAGACAAACACTTAAAACACCTGTATCAGATTTTAAGTTTTTAAGTGGTATAAAGTGCTGTAATTTTACTGACTTCAGGATTAATTCTAATGTGTTGAGAAACTTATCTCCTTGAATCTTCAATAATTTATCACACTAGCTGAGTTCAGGGAAAATTGCTGTTGAATTCCACAAACCTGAAAGAAAATGCAAGAACTCTAGTGGAAAAAAGAATTCAGATTAATGTTTACAGTAATTGACATTTGACATTCTGTTCATGAATAAAAAATGTTTATTGATGCAGTTTATATAACAGAAAAAGCATTGTATTTTAAAACTCAGAAAGACTTTTGAAACTGCTTAAGGAGACACTGAGCAGCTTATGGTGAACCTTCTTAGAAGAAAAATCCTTCAGTGTTTGGTCATTCAGTAGCAGCTTCTTTAAAGATTCATGTGCTATTGCAATATAATTTTTGATATACCATGTTTAAAAAGTTATGATTGTAAGCCCTATCACTGAATCAGATCCCTAGCATGAATACCATGATAGGGCTACTTTTTTGTCCCCCTGAAATTCCAGTAAGTGGCATATGTGATGCTGATTGCACCCTTCCAAAGAGACAAACAGGAGAGTTGTTGGACTTAGAGCAAACCTGTTTGACTCATAGGAGTATTTTGTGTGAATCCTCCTACACTGCAGGGAGACCCAATGAGCATTAGCTAGAGATGCTGTGTGGTATAAGGTCCTGTATGTGGAAGACTCAGTAAACAAAGTAGGGACGTAAAAATGGTCAGTGAAATACACAGTTTACAGGCTGGAAGATGGACTACTACATCAATAAGAATAAAGTTCGTTTTTTCTTTCATAGAAAAATTAAATAAAGTAAATTTACAAGTGAAAACACTCAGAATGTCCAGCAGAATCGCAACATTTTGTATGCCTCCGTGAAGTGTTTTTCATATAGTTTTGTCATTTTTATAGTTTTATAGTGAGTGGCTAAGCAATATAGTTCCTGGAGCTTTTAGACTGATTTATTTTTTCCTAAGAATGATTAGGTCTAGTAGTCAACAGAGGAAGGGAAGAAATAAACAGATTGTTGCATTTATTCTTTGTAATTTGGATTCCATAGGAACTCCAATGAGGAAGTAAGTATGTTTTATATAGACACTTAGAAGTGAGTGAAGCAACTCATAGTAAAATCTTGTAAACTTGTAAAAAATCCCAGCTTTGCAGGCAAGGAAGTTATTTTGGATGCTGTGAAAATAAAAGGTGTTCTGCAGGAGGGGGAGTAACAGCAGTGCATTAATGAGCTCTGAAGGAGAGAGAATGGCAAAAAGAATTGATAACTCACTGTTGTACATATGTAGGACTTTTAATTGGGGCTGCACTCACTACTTTCAAGGACAGTGAGTAAGGATTTAGTTATTGGCTTTATGGAGACATCAACTGGGATGCCTCAGCAGTTTTATTTTGAATATCATCCCTGCAGTTTTGTGCAACTGGTAGTATTTTGTCTTTTCTTCCAGACCTTTTCATGGTCATGTCACTTCTTTTGGAGTGTAGAAGGACAGCTGGGGGAGACAGACACCTGATATAATGAAACTTGTCTCTAACAAAGATACAAGCGTTGGAAGATTAGCACTTAATATTTACGTATTTTTGTTGTGCAATTTTTCTTCTTCTCCACATTCCCCTCCCACCCCCAATGGAGAACTTTACTGAAACATCTTCAGTAACTAAAGGTTATTTATGTATTTACTTATTTAATTAAGTAAAAGTTTATTTTTCAGTTTGAAGTGGGCTGTGCTTTCTGTGCTCATTCATAGGCAGACACAGAAGCATGTGGGGGGTTTTTGTGTTGCAGTGCTGGGAGAATGTGAAGTTACATTGTTGACTATTGCACAGATTGCAAAACTGAACAAATAAAGAACCCCAAGCCAGGCAGTGCCTAACCTATGTGATTATAGCCAAGGAATAGAGTTATGAAACTCTAATCCATAAATTTGACCTGCTCATTGTTGAAAATGTCTTAAAACTTCTAGCTTAGGTCTAGAGGGTCAGTGAGAGAGATTTGGATGGGAATCCCAATAGTAATTGGATTTCTTATTTCTAGTGGCTACCATTTTAGAGGTGTTTAGAGAAAATCAGCAGAGATGCAATTGCATATTGCTTCCAGTAAGAGTTAAAAATACAGCCTTCATCTTTGGAGAGAGAAGGAAAATTAAAATCTCTGCAAACCATAATCTTTATCCCAAAAGAGTGCAAGAGATTTGCATGCTGTGAATACATTAACTATGCATGCTAATGCAACACTATCAGTACAGTGATCTCTGGCATTATTGAAGTGCATTCCACATTCTGGGCTTATCTAAATTTGTTAATTAAATACTGCATTTAAAATTTGAAAAAGTACGTTTTCTATACATTAAGGTGTAACAAGTGACACACTGCTTATCTTCTAGTCATCAGCAATTTGTCTTAAAGCAAATTGTAATGGCAGCCTCTGTTCTTTCCTGAATATTTTGAAAGAAGACTTTAAAAATAGAACCTAGTAGCTGTACTAGAGCCACTGGTAAAAGCAGCAAGGAGCAACTGAAGAAGTTTTGTCAAATGTGGTGTTTCAAAGTTTGTATTTGTCATCATAATTAGGAATGCTAGATCTTTAACTTTTCTAAATATTAGTAGCTGCAGAGATTTGGACTGCTAACAGTAGGCATTTCCTTTGTAGTAAGGTTCTCTAGATATGCATACTTTTTCCACTTGAAGAAAATCCCTGTGACCTCCACTACCGTACCGCTGATCCATATATGTGCCATTTGGCTGCAGGAGCTCTTAGAGATTCATATCTGATGAACCATTTCAAAGCCTACTTGGCTCTAAGCACAGAGTTTTAATCTGGTGTTTTCAAAATAAGACAGTGTGTCAATTTTGATAAAATGAAGCATGAGAAGTTTTAAGTTAAAAAAAAAAAAAAAGGAGAAATAAAGAATTTACCTACTCTTCAGGTTCTGAAAGAGGCTCCTTCCAGAGCATTGGTTTGGATATGAGCAATGCACCTTTGCTGCAGCTGAGAGGGATCCAAAATTGTTAGCTGTGCATTGCAAAGAAATCAAAAACTTCTGTGCATTGTTTGTAAAATGCCAATTCTTTCTCCAGTGTTTGCATTTTAACCTAGGGTTAAGGGCAAATCTGTAGCACAGGAATGCTACAACTTGAACAAGTTCAAAGCAATGTCCTACTTGATTAAAATAAACATTATTTCCTCAGGAATCCACCTAAAATGTCAGATACTTGCTGGTTTATGGTGTTGTTTGTAACCACCAGTTCATTTGGCTCTAACTTCGGTGTTTTAGGCCTATATTGTGTAAACCTCACTTGAGTGGGAACAGTGAAGACCAAAGTCTTCCCCAGGTGACAGCCCATGATCACAGACCTTAAGGACAAGAGAGCATTATTTCAGGCATTAAACCAAACAATTGGGTGAAGCAGCATGACTGTAAGCTGTCATTTCACAGCAGGATTTAGATACTGTGTATAGTTTCCAAGGTGTCTGGAGAGAAAGAACTCCTAAACAGAAGATTTGTGATAGTGGAAACACTTGCTGAATACCACTGAGTGGGATGGATGTTTTCCATGAATGGAGTTCCAGTCTTTGCATGATAATGAGGTTACTCTTCCAACACTGAAATCATGTATCCAACTGCTCTAAAGCGACCCTTAGAATTCCTTGTTAATTGAAGCCAGTGGAGGTACACAAAACCACAAAACAATGAAGTTACTTATGTATGAGATTATTTGTTTATGAAATATGTAATGTAGGTGTTGGGGTGGTTTTTTTCTCAAAAAAATCAATAATTCCCTGGTATATGTGTACTTTTTAAAAAAAAAAGTGATTGTGCGAAGTCTGGTGAAGGTATTTTGATTCTAAAGTAGCATAGAATAATCTGATCTAATCAAAGTAATTGGTGGCATAAGGCATTTTGTCTAGACAAATGAAAATCTATTTCAGAGGTACTTGCTTGAATGTAATTTAAAAAGAAACCTCATACACATCAGAATTATCTAGTAAAATTTTAGAAATATAAAGCCAAATTTTCCTGAAATTTCCAGTATCTGTCTTTTGTTGCTGATGATGTCATGTGTCTTAGTTCCAAATGGCCAGGGTTTACCCAGATGGATGTGCACAGCTGTTCACTCTGTAGGTAGTGACCTTCTGTGTAGATGTACTTCAAACTCACAGATGTTTGTTTCATGACAGTGCTGTGGAAATATAAAGTGCAAAAGAAAAATTTCTAACTAGAAAGTACTGTCACAGTCTAACAGTGTCCCAGAGTAAACTTTGGAAATCATTGCTCCAGCATTTTAAACCACTGTTTAGTTAATTCATTAATTCAGCTAATGGAAATTATATCAAATGATTTCTTAATAAATTTATTTAATTAATTTTGGTGGAAGAAATGGTGTGGAAAAACCCCCATATTTAATTATTAGTGAATACTGCTGCAGTTAAAATCCTCTCTTCAAATAGGATACGCTCTATGTCTTAAAACATTAAAAGATTTATTCTTAAGAAAATTTCCTCTTTTCCTGACACAGAATAGAGTTGTCATTGTCATTTCTTAGATCTGTCATTTTTGTAACTAGGTAATCTTGATGGACTGTAGCATTTTTGTTGTAAATTCATATATATGCATATCAGCCATCTTCCTAAAATGAAGCACCAAGAACATCAGCTTTGAAATACCAGGGACAGAATAGTGTAAAAAGTAGAAATCTTTACAATCCTTTCTAATACAGATTTTAAAATTATTCATAATGCTTCTTGTTTATTATCAGCTATAGAAAAACACAATTCTGGCAAAGTTTTAAAATCAGTTTTTATGTATCATCCTCCTCTATATATGCATATATCTGTATATATGTTCAGTGCTAAAAACACTGTTTGTAAAGTGTTCTGAAACTGGAATTAAAAGTAGTTGTTGCATCTACTTATTGCTTAGGAGCACAAGAAAGTTACATTTTAAAAGAGCTACCCATGCTTAAATGGAAGTAATTTATATTCCCTGATTCACAGGTGATTTAAACACATAAGATCCACATCCTTAGAGAACTAAACCTTGATTTTTAAATTTAGCTTAGGAGCTTAACCCTATCTGAATAATAGAAAACAAGTTCATATGTAAATCAGTAGGACTTACCTTTTTAAGGCCTTCCATTTGTATTTATAGATATTTTTCTGTATTTTATATAAACAATATATATCTTAGAATTTGCTGATAGGCTGTGTTTGGTAGCTTACGATTTCAAATCTGAAATCATGTTAACTCACTTAATATGAAATTTTTATGCAGTTCTTGCTAATAATGGTTAATACAGTATGTTATAAGATCTTATTATTCTCTTCTAGCTGTGTAAAACTGAGCTGTGCAATTTGCAGTGTGAGAGTTTAAATTATGAACTTCATCAGTTGATTACAAATTATTGCCAAAATGATTTTTTATAACTATATATTTCTTATGTTATTAATTTTCTGAAATTGCTGGGTTCTGGCAATAAATTTCATAGGAACCTTAAAATGCCACTTGAAGCAGCTGTTCTTCCAGAGTACTGACACTCCTTCTTGCAAGTTTATTTTATCTCTGCTTAAACTTGTATATTTCACAGTCCCATTATTTTAAAGGAATATGGCAAAGTGGACTGCTTTAAAACTGGGGGGTTCCCAAAGTTGCTGTTGTTGAAGAAAATAATGGGGAAATGACATTGTGATGTCCATTATTTGTTTTATATTTGATAAGCAGAAAAATAACTGTGATTAAGATTTCATACTGCTGGCAATTTTTATCACTATGATGAGATTGGCATATCTTACATGCAGGTGTACAAGATTTGTTATCGAGGAAGTATCATTGCCAAATGAGGCCTAAGATACAATGAGGGCATCACCAGTGTTGCCATTCATTTCCAGTTATAGGTTATTGTGTTCAATCTTAATTGACAGTGCCTTAAATTAAAGCTGAGATTTGTTTGTGTAAGTGGCAAAATCTTCACTAGGTAGAGACATCAAATAGAGAACGGTTTTCTGTTCTGGGTTCAGATGCTTGTCTCTCCTTTGCAGTTCTCTCAATTTTCAGAATTAGTAATTGTAAGGTGAAAAAAATGGTGATTTTAGTTATTTGTAATGTGGTTATGTGTTCATAACTATGTGTATGTATGTATCAAAATGATAGTGTTTATGAATTAGAGTAACTGCACATTCTGTTGTGTGATATCCTTGCCTTTAGCTGATACAGCTGTAGTTGTTACCTGTTTTATTGTCTGGTAGAAAAAGAATGGATAAAATAAATGCAAGCAGAAGATTCTCAAGTCCAATAAGTGTTCAGACTGCAGTTCCAGTAAAGTCAAAGAGAATGACATTGTGAGAATGGCTGCATAATGGCAACATGGATATAGTTTGGCAGATATTCCTAAAACAAAAAAAAGTCCAAAAATCTCAAGTGCCAGATTACCCTAGCAAAGGGTCTTAAATGTAATGCTTAAAAGCCATCTGGGACACAGGAATTTGAATGACATTATAGGAGGAAGTGTGATTTTCTTCATTATTTGGTTTGAGCACAGTGTGGATGATGAGAGTTTTAACAGGAGGCTGGGCTATTGCGTACTGCCAGTTTTCAAGCAAGCATGTCATTCTAGGTGTTTGTAATTGGGGGGGGTAAACTCAGAATTTCTGTGTAAAGAATTAATGTTTTCTGCTGTTTCAAAGTATATTTGTAAAGCTTTTTGTTTTCAGCAGAGTGTCTCTTTTCATACACTATTTCCTTAATGGAATGCCCTGTGATGAATTCTCTTTTCTGTGAGAATGATAGGTGTCCGTATTTTTAAGAATATGTTTAAATTTGGGGAGTCCTGACTGATAAACAATGTTCATTTCATCTCACTAATTTCCATAGAAGCATTGTTCATGATCCCCATAGCTAGAGGATCCAACAAATACTTAATGTTTGGTACTTGGTGCAAGACTGTTAAAAACTTTAAATTTAGATTAAATAATGTGAGATGAAAACTGAGGAGCAAGCAGGGGTGGAGTTTCTACTCCTTGAACTATTAACAAACAGGATGGAAATTTGGGCTGTGAAGTGTGAATCTGCTTCAATCCTTGCTGTGCCTATTGGCTTTCATGTGTTTCTTAACCCGTCATAGGATTCTCCCATTTCTAATCAGTGCAGCATTTGTATGGTGAGCCTGATGCCCCTGGCTTATTGTGAGTGTGTTAGCACATAGCTGCTAACCCTGTGTGGTCTGGGTTTGCAGGTTGAGCCTAGAAAGTCTAAGGAGTTGTGGGGGTGTTAGCAATAGTTGTTTCACTATTCAGGTGTCAATTTTACTACACAGTGAACTCATCTTGGATATGTTGAGAGTAGCTGTTAGCGCACACCTAGTCATGTGCTTATGTTTCTGTAAGTTGTGGCTTTATCTTCTTTATTCTGGACAAATTTCTGAGGGGAATAAAAGCAGACTGCATGCTGCAGTTATGACTTTAAACCCTTTGAGTGGTTGCATACATTTTTGTACTGTGAGCAAAATGCTCCTTTTTTGCAGAAATGAGCTGGTAGATATCAACGGAAAGTTGAGATGGCTTCTTGTGAACTTTTCCTCTTCTATTGGGTCTGGCTGAGCTGGAAAGGTGTTGATAACAACCTAGTGCTTTGGCTGGTGCTGGGCAGGGCTGGCAGAGCATCAGCACTGTCTCTCGCCATTCCCCCATGGGAGCTGGGGGTGGGCAAGATCCTGGGAAGGGGCACAACCAGTTGTCTAGTAGCAAGCTCCTGTGTGGGACACAGAATTTGTTGGCTGCACTGCTTATCTCTTTATTTTGCTTAGTTTGGGAACACATTAACACAAACAATGGCTCTGTGCTTTGCCCTGACGGCCTGGGTTATGTGGGGAGCTATCTTCTGTGGACAGTGAGGGAACAGACCTCCTCTTCCCTGCCCGAGATTGATGTGAATGCTTTTATAATGGGCTCCCATGGTCATTGCTCATCCTTATGTGGTCTGTTTAATACTGTTAATGATAGTAATACTGTTGGCACACTGTGGGGTTTGTGAGATCTGGTGTCATTCTGGTGTAAGAGAAAACAAATTTTAGGTGAGGAGGTACTAAAATCTGCTCTGAGGCATCCAGTTCCTGGCTGGCAGGGTGTGTGGAATGATTTGGGCATATTCCCAGAGTGGTTATCACCTCCTATTACCTGGGACTTTAAAGCTGAACAGGTAACCAACCCTGGCACATTGAGACATGACCTGATAGAAGGCTGCCTTGCTTACCCCAGTGAAAACCAGCAGCTTCTCACCCTGTACTGGGCCCTGGCCTGTGCCTATCAAGTCACAGTTCCATAATCTCAGGGGACTGTAGTACTCAGGAGAGCACTGAACTGTTGAGGCAATAGGTGCCTCAATAACTAGTTGGGACAGAAACCCAAACTGCAGCTGAGAACACTATGGCTGAGACAGGGACTCAAACAACAGCTACTACAGTAATTGTCCCAGTAGTGAGGGGGGGGGGGGAAGATATGGCAAGTTACATGTCTGTATCATCCATTAGAAAGGGGGGAAGAAGAAGAAGAAGCAGGGAAACAAGGAGAAGAGAAGTCGGATCAAGAAGCTGATCCTTCAACAAAGGAATGGAAAGGAGTGAAACAAATCAAACAGGAAACCAGTTACCTGGTCCCTGACATCATCAGAACTTCAAGACTTGTGTAAAGATTACAGCTGTTCACGAGGTGAGTATATTTCTTCCTGGCTGTTTCGATGCTGGCATAACAGGGCCAACAGTCAGCACTTAGAAGGTCATGAAGCCCAACAGCTGGGATCCCTTAGCAAAGATGAAGGAATTGAAAGAGGAATTGAAAGAGAAGAAGCAATTTGCAGTCTCTGGAGATGGCTCCTCTCAAGTGTGAGGGCAAGATACCTTTTTAAGGAAGATCTTGTGAACTCCCTAGGGAAGTGGACCACTGCAGATTATGGTATCAAGTTCTTGAGAGAACCAAAAGTGCTGGAAGTCATCTATAGCAATCCAAAAAGTGTTAAGGTCTCTAAAGACCCAGGGAATGTCTGTTTCTCAGTGGCCACATGGAGGAAAGTGGTGGTTCCAAGTGCCCCTGCATCGTATTCCAGCAGCTTGGTAGCATTGTATTACCTGCATATGGATTAATCAATTATAGAGATGGGGCCCTCCTGTCTCTAACACAGAAGAAAGTGGGTACTTTCACATCCCTATGGGCCAATGCCTCAGCTCTCAGGGGCAGCCAGAAGGTCAAAAAGTCAACCCCCCCGCCCACACACACACACATTTAAAAGCAAAATTCTGGACTATTTCAGTCTTCACTCATGTCAAAGAGTGGTACAACGGTTTGCTTTATGGCTTCAAGGGTTAATTGGCAGTCTAGGACGCTGAATGAGTAAGGAATTTTTCTATAAGAGGAAAATGTTTCTCATGCTGTCTCTAGATTTGCACATAACTTTATTTCCAGGTAGATTGCATAACAAAAACAGCGTAAGAAAACAGTCCGTGAATGACTTAGGCATAGGGTTTGGGGTTTATTTTTGTGAGGCATTAATGCATAAAGAATTAATGGGCCCAGGTATTTGAATTTTCCAGAACTGGGCATATATTTGAAAGGAGGTGGTCACAAGAGTGATACAGCTAAATGTCATAACAGTAAAAGAGGCGAATGTCACAAATACTATGTTGCTTGGGACATAGTGAGATGGGATGTAAAAAAGCTGGAGGGGAGACGTACTTGAGTTCTTGGGTACTATCCAGATGTCAGAGAAAAAAACCAGTAAAATGGGTGTCCAGTAGATTGGTTCCCCTCTAGTAAATTCAGTTGGGGCTGATCAATGAGCTGAGAAATCTGGATGGGAATTTCTGATAATTAATTAATATGATAAATAATATTTTATAAAGTTAGTCTCTGTAGTTAGCTTTATTTAAATTATAAATCTGATATGATTTCATTAGTCATCTGATAACTCTAATCAGCATCACTGTACTACGGAAAGATGTGTATCCTTAAAGAAAACAAGGTTCTAGTCAGAGGTGACAGTCACTGGAAGGTTTTTAGAATTATACAGTCTTTTAATTTTAAATGTCATCTCTGAGGGGCATTGAGCAGGGGAATAGTTTGTGCTTGACTTGCTGTATTTGTGGTTGTGCTGTGTATCCTCAGATGGTATTCCCTGGAGCATAAGAGTTGTATCATCCTGTTTCTGAAAAGGGTTGAAATTGTGGCTGTTTCTGATACCAGAAGTAATTTTTTATTACAATTTTCAAGCATTCCTTTCTAGTTCACAAACAAAAAATCTGAGGGAACATAGGATTAAAATGTCAGGATCTCTTCCTGACTTGGATATGACTTGGTGAACAGAACTCCTAAACTTGATTAAAGTTGCATTGTTACATCTCTAGAAGAATGGATGAAAAAGTAGAATTTTTCGTATTTTCAGTATAACTTAAGGTAGTTTCTTTCATCTTGCTGGAAGCAGCCAGAGGTGGTATTAAAGACATCCTCTCTAGCTATCAAAATGCTTGGGGGTATTCAGAAGAACATGGTGCTGACCCAGTTCTCTTAAGGTGATTTGTAAGGAGATGTGAGATGCTTTTCCTTTTGAAGCACAGCTGAGCTGAGGTCAACTGTCTTTTGAAGCACCACAAATGCCAAGAAGAGCCCAAAGTCCTGTCTGCCTCATCTAACCTCTTCTGCCAGGCACTCCTGCTCATCTTTGTGAATATACATCTGAGAGTTCCCTTTGTGTAGTGTTTTGTTTTAATTAATGGGGGCTAATATATATATAATTGTTAGGTAAAAATTGTTCTCTTTTGCTCTCCTTCCTTGCCCAATATCTGAAGAATTATATCCATCAAGACCATACTAATGTCCTGACCAATTAAGTGCTTTATAGTAATTCTGTTTAAACATAAATATATAAATACATATGTCAAGAATGTTTCCTTTCTTATATGGGGACTTTATTTCCTCAATACTGCATTTTGATTTAGAGGGTTTTGTTCCTAGGTTAGTAGTTTCTTTAGGCCCTAGGCTAAAAATGAGAGATATGCCATTTTTTAAGATTTGAAAAGACTGGCATTATATTGTGTAATTAAAAAAAAAAAGTTCTATGAAACACTGTGATATAAGCTTTTACCTTAAAAGCATATTATATAACTTATTTCAAAATTGGAGACGTAAAACCCCCAAAATTCCTGTCAAAACTACTTTCAGGTTGTGTGGCAGATGTTGAGCAATTTGAGATAAAATACAGTTACATCTTTGAGTAATCTTTAAGAGGTACTGGTTGAAAAGAGAGGCAGGCAGTGTAATAAAAGTAACTTTACCACACAGTCAAATATCCTTTCTCCAGAGATTAATGCAAAGTATTTGATTAGAGAAGGTTTCTTTTCTGTGGTAGATCACCTGTTTACACATTGCTGAAACAGTCTTGTCCTTGAGCTTGCTCTGTTCAGTCCAAGCTCTCAGAGTCAGCAAGGTGGCTCAAAACAGCTTGCAGAGGTGGGATGTTACATGTAAATCCAGCTGACCTAAATTCTACCTAGATCCCCTCTTCATCTTTTTCTCTTTGGCTGCCTGTAAGTCTCCAGAACCGAAGGTGTTGGGAACATAAATAGAATTCAGACTATCTGAACCTGAGCTTTTTTGCCACAAGATAAAATGAGATTCATTGCATGCACCAACTGATGTTTGTGTCCTTTAACTGGTGTTCCCCATACAAGTGAATTTCACCCTTTAAAAATTCCTGAGTGTCTTCAGTTCTTAAAAGAGATTTTTATCCTGAAGTTTTGGGTTTTCTTTAAATAGCTTAATGCTAAACTTGTAGTAAGTAGGGAAAATTCTGCTTCCATCCACTCTCATGTGACTTTTTTTTGGTAAATAAGTATCACTGAGAGAATACAGAAGCTGTGACCCAAACAGACAGCACATTTAATAGAGAAACTTGGGATAGCTAATCTACCTACACATCACTTTTATTATCCCTTAATGTATAGTTTTTGTGGAGAATTTTGTGATAACCTGCATGAGAAGTCATATTCTTTTTGCATAGTCATGCCTGTGAATTCTCTCTTGAAAATAGCAGATGAATTATTATTTTGTTTTCTATTTTAACTTACAGGGATTTTTTGAAAGGAGTATACAGTCTTTGGCTTTTGCACCAGGAGTGAACTATTTAGGGGGAGAAAAAACCCCACACTTTCCAAAATATTTTGTTAAAAACAATTCTGTGATCTCTCACTGGGCAAATGAAAAAAAAGACTGAAGGCAGAATACCACGTAATTTTAAAAAAATCAATGTTTAATAGCAATATGATCTGATTTTGTTATTTTACCCATGGGAACATCTATGGTTAAAAAATCATAGTAACAGAGTAGAGACACTTCCCTTGTCTCTTTCACCTGTCAATTAAAATTTTACTGAAATGGAGAAGAGTTTTTGCTAATTTTTCGCTCATTTGTATTATTTATCATTAAAATGGTTTAGTATTTAACTTTGGGGTAGCTGCCTCCCAGTATTTTTTTTTTGTCTACCCCCTGAGATATTATATTAGCCCTAGGTTTTGTTACCTGTCAGAGGATGCTCTGGGAAAGCCTGAGCATTGGTCATTGCTTTGGTCTCATTCCACACTGTTGATGCAGATAATTCAGTTGCAAAAGTATCATCTTTCTTAAATCTTTAAATTTGAATCTGAAAAAAATTTATTGGGCGCAAAATTCTGCATCAATCAACTCGAGAGCCTGAACCAGCCAGGAAGAAGACACGATTAAGCCAAGTGAGTTGGAAGTAGACTATCATACATTATCATATGGTAGTAGATATGTATAGAAATACCAAGAGGATGGTGCCAGACGTTTTTCAGTGGTGCCCAATGACAGGACAAGGAGCAGTGGCCATAAACTAAACCACAAAACATTTCATCTCGGCGTGAGGAAGAGCTTCTTTACATTGTGGGTGGCAGAGCACTGCAACAAGCTGCCTAAGGAGGTTGTGGAGTCTCCCTGCCTGGAGACACCTAAACCCCTCCTGGATGCATTCCTTTGTTATCTGCCTTGGCAGGAGGGTTGGACTGAATGATCTCCACAGGTTCCTCCCAACCCTGTCAATTTTGTGAGTCTGTGGTAATTTCTCTTTTTTTTTCCCCTCTCCCTTCTCTTATAAAACAAAACCCCATGTGGTATTTTTTTTTTTTTTAACTATAAGATCTCTGTGCATATCCCTTTGTTTCAGTAGTTTATCTGTGTCCTTTTCCACAGGCTCAGCCAGTGAAAATGCCCCTATGGAATAACCTTTGTAAGAGAAATGATGCTGATGTCTTACATCACCTGACAGATGAAAAAGGAACACTGGAGTAATTGAGTATTCTCCTACCCCTCCTCTTGCATCCTTACAGGAGAGCCAAGCAGAAATCTGTTCCATGCTAGTATTTAATTTCTCTTTATTTTGTAGTGGATAGGAGCAGATTTTTCTTGGCTGAATAAAGGTAAAACAAAAAAATACATTTTTTTCCCCTCATATTCTTGCAGTAAATACTCTCTTAATCTGCATTGAACTGCTGACATTAAAAAGTCTCCTACTTACCATGTATCAAATGTAACAAAGTATGCCAGAATCTGTTCCAGAGATTCAAATGAAAGAAAGGCTTTCATACAGTTATTTTTAAAACTGTGGTGCTCTAAACCAGTAGTAATAACATTAGAAAATAATTTTATTTCCTACTTCATCTTACAGAATGTTTCTTTCTAATGTGGGGAAATAACTTACAAAAATGAGTTAGTGTCTTTTTTACAAGCAATAATCTGTAATTCTATGTGCATGTGTAGTGGATGCTACAATGAGATTACGTGTATGTTGATATTAGAGTAGAAAGAAAACAAACATGCCTTGCCTTCCAAAGGTGTATGGCAACATTTTCCTGGAAATACCCAGTAAAATCTTTGATCCCCAGATAGAAATAAAAGGGAGGTTTATGTCCAGTGTCTGTGTAATCTTTGCTGTGAGATGAGCAAAGGTCAAGAGTACACAAATTTAAGCATGGTTAATAACCAAAGAGAAATGCAATGAATTGATTGCATGGAAGCAAAGACATAGAATATTAATAAAGATGGAATATTTTGAAACATATGCCTAAAATGCTATATTAATTATAAATTGCCTAATCTTACTTTGGACCTAACTTACTTGAATTCTGTTCTTATACTTCAATGCTGATGATATAGCAAGGTGTACATAAGCTTTGTCAATATGGTTGGATGATTGACTAGAAATGGAAAGGGAATAATGAGAAGTTCACTTTATTAATCTCCCATTATATTTTCAACTATTATAATGTATTGTCTTTGTCTCATAGTGTCCCTAACAATACAGGATTATTAATACATCTTCAGTGAATAGGGTTGAAAAATTGGTCATACAGTTTTATTTTACTTTTGAATAATTGTTTGCAAATAAATCTGCTGCAGAAGGACAATAGTTGTGAATCAGCAGCTGCTGTTATTACAAAATAGAGAATGTTGGTGACTCTGAAGATAGAGTTTTCTAGTCTTTGTGAGATACGTGTGCTTTTCTGAACATTTATAATCTAGACATTGGGTGTTTTAATTTGTATTTTCTAGTCAGCTCTCTTGTATTCATACTGGACCTATCATAATGCAGAAGAAATCTACTCAAATAAGAACAAATCTTTTTCTTTAGTGACTTGCATATAGGATAGGGTCTTCTCATCAAAGTCACTGGCTATGCTTACAGGTAAAAAAACTAAAAAAAGAAAACAGGAACAAATACGGAACTTAAATAATTTAAATTCATGTCTTTTGTTCTTGTTGCTTTAGTGAATTTGTTCCACAAAAAGATGCATGGTCTGTACTCTCAGCTGGTGACAGCTTTCTGAAAGAAGCTCTGGCTAAGAGTCATATAATTGGAGCTTTTACAAGAGGATTTGCTTTTCCCTCGGTGTGGCAACCCCACAATAACTAGTAGCAGGTAGAGAGCACCCTGGGAAGGTTCATGATCAATGGAGAGCAGCTGAACAAGGCAGCCCAAAGCCAGCAGGCTTGCTAAAACCTTTCAAAGGCAAAATCTGTCCTGCATGGGAAACAGCTGGTATATGGAATGTCTTGTTTTTATGAAGATCTGCTGTTATATAGCTTTTCAAAGAAAGGTAAATGCTTTGGAGGCGGAATGGTCATGGAGAGTTTTTTGGCACTGTTTGTGGGTTAAAACTCAGGAAAAGCTGAAGAAAATGAAATTAATATTAAACAAAAGGAGAATTAAATAATATTTTAGTAATAATAGATATGTAAAGTTAATATGTGAATATTGTTTAATGTTTCTTAAATGTGTAATAAAGCACAGGTATTTTAGAATAATGAAATTATTCCCATTTAGTACAGAAATACTAAATATTAGTGAGTTATATAGTTTTGTTGCTCTATGATTCTCATCCCACTGTAACTGTAAACACAATAATATATGCAGAGAAATGTGAGAGATATAAACTGTATAATGTACAATAGTTTGATTATTACACATTCAAGGACTATTGTCTCCTCAAGGAGACCACAAGAGCCTGTTGTAAGTTGTCACACACAGGTTCTAGGGATGAGGGTCTGTGGTTTATACCAGTGAAAAATACTCTTCCTTTATCTTCCAAGTACTTCCATGACAGATGTCAATGATATTGATGATAAATAGGTAATTTCAAAAGGAAAAAGAGAATGCTAAATAAATGTGTGGCACAACTGGATATATGAAATAATTATAATAAAATTATTTGGTGTTTTCAGTATTAGCCTTGGTTTTATCTTGACCCTGGTAGTTAGCTATGTTGTGATATTTCTTCTCCTTTAAAGAATAGTTCAGGAAGGAATCATGAGACTTTTCCATTATTTATTCTCTGGATAATTTGGACTGCTACATGTTGGTAGCATGTTCACTGAGAAGTAAGTTACTTTATGAAACATATGCACTTAGTGTATTTTATGTATGCACTCATTAATTCCCCATTATTTCCTGGACCTCTAACTGCAATGCTTTCTCAGTTCACTGCAGTGATATTTTTGCAGAGCCAGGCCTATAATTTTGGTTAACTTCAGTGTTATAATGAAAGGTATAGTTTTTATTGGTGGTTATTAGTGTTGTTTCTTCCTTCCCAAATGTAGAAGTCCTGCTGAAAAAAAATGGAGCTGTAGATTTTTTGTTTTTCTTGCTTACTTTTTCTTTCTTTTCCATTTACCTACCACTTTGGTCTCTGTTACTTGTAGAATCAAAGCTAGAGCTAATCTTTGACTGAAATTGGTTTGTCTTTCCTAAGAAAATAAGGCTTTTTTTCTTTTCATTGCTCCAACCTGCCTGGGTAGATAGGTCAATGTTTATTTCATACTTTTTTTATTCTGAAACACCAAAAAAGAGGTTTTCTCAGGAAATTACTTTTCCACAAAAGCAATGAATTAAAAGAAAAAAAGAGAATACCGGACAATATGCAGTAGACATTATATGTACTTTGCAACATCTATCTTCTTTTGCATATGACTCCTGTGTGGTTTTGTGTTATAAAATTGCAAAGGTGATACAAATAAATGCTACATATATACTGGAAAAATCCAGTAGTATTAGTGTAGTGATTGCAAATGTTATTTTAAAGGGAAGAAGTAGGTATCTCCTTTTATCTTTATGCTCCAAATTAATTTTTTTTTCTTTGAATAACCAAAAATTGAATAAAACCATTTTGACTAGCTAAGATATGGTCTCTTCCTCTGCCTGTACTTTTATTGTATCTCAAAACTTGTACCTAACTAGGTCAGAAATTTCTTTCATATTCCATGTAAATTCTCCAAATTCTCCATGCAGTAAACTTTCTTTGTAGCGAGTGAGAATTTGAACAAAGAACAGCTGTAAGATCAGCCTTCCTCTGTAGAAAGATTTTGTATTATTGAAGCAAAATAGCTGAGATGTGGCTCACAGTTATTAAGAGATTTTGTTGTGGGCTTTTTTTTGGTCTCAGGCAGCTCCATCACACTGTTTTAAATAAATGAACATGCCATGTTTCAAAGTAATAAAACAGATGGATGTAGAACTTTTATCAAAATGGACTGTATCAGAATAAAAGTTGTGTAGAACACCTTAGGCTAAGTACCTTCTTTTTATTTTGTAACTGCATATGCTAATATGTTTCTCTTGCAGCAGCTGGGGTTTTTTGGCTTTTATGTACAAATTATTGACTAAGAAAATGTCACAATGCTGATATAAAAAGGCTTGTGTGGAAAAAATACTGTGTACTATAAACATCTATACTGACAAGATTTATGTATAATCACTGCAGGTAATTTTGTTTATATTTTTAAGGAATAGTTTTTGAGCAATTTACTTACCTACAGCAATGAATCAATAAATGTGTTACATCCGTGAACAGATTTTGAAGTGTTCACTTGAACATAAACTCATAGGTATTAGAAGTCATTATGTTCTGAAACAGGTAGCTTGAAATTTTTACAAAAATGTTCTCAATATAATCAAAAACGTTCACTATAGTCACAAAAAAATTAATGTTAATTTAAAAATTCAATAATTGCCCTACATAATGTCTGTAAATGGTTGAGGTTGCATTTATAATTGTATAAAGTTTTTGTAAACAAGTTTGTTTGTGTAACTTAGGCTGAATTCTTTGCATGTGTTGGCTGTGTTCCTTTAAATGTGGTGTGCTTTGTGTTTTATGTATGATTATTGTTCTCTGCTCTCCCCATAGTGATTCTATGATTCCATGCAATTCATTAATGGAGTAAGAGAAGCAGTATTAGGTGTAGAAACATGTAAAATTAACTTAATTTCCTCTGATTTATTTTTTTTAATCCTTACATAAGAAAAGCTATGTTGTTCTACATATATACGTTCTACGGTATAACATGTCTTTCTCTCATCAGGAGATTCCTTAATTTATTGTTGTAGAACTAATTAATGGAAAAAGAAATTCAAGTTTCAAATATGATTTTTTTTTTCTGGGGAAGTGCTGTGTGTTTGACAATAATCTTTGAGCATTGGAGTTACAATTCTTTTTCGTTTTCTTTGACCTTGTAATATTGTGGTTTCCAAATCACAGATGACAGTGTCTTTTTACCCACTAGCATTAGTTCTTTATTGCAAAACAGTTTATACAAGGTGATGCAGAGTCATTATAACAACTCTAAGTCCCAAAATCTACTTTCATTTTGGCTATGATCTCATCTGGCAGACAAGACAGAGACAAGAGCAACACTCCTGTGTGATGCTGAACTGTCTTAACAAATCCCAGCATGGAGTTAAACTGCAAATGTGTGTATTTGTAAATGCCTCATGTATACTTTCTGAAGTGATTTAGGAGCAAGTAAACTCCAAAATACAGTGCCATCTACACACTGTAAAACATTAAACTGAAGAATATTGTAAACATTGTATAAATGACAGTATGTGGAGATTTCAGCCTGGATTTAAGCTACTCTGGGGGTTTTTTCATAAATTTGCGAAATTATAAGAATTACTTTTTTTTTTTCAAAAGCAGTGAGCTGGTCACTAATCCCTCTATTACCTCCTGTGAATTCCAAATATGTGACATTTTGCTTTAAAAGTTTTTTCCCTGTCTTATCTGACAACTCTTCACAAGAAAAAAAAAATTCAGTGTTGAATTAATAAACGGGTAGGTTTATTTTCATTTAATCACTCTGTAAAGAGTCTTTCCTCTAGAGCATTTTGCCAGGTATCGGGTGGAATGCACGGCAAAGATATCCGTAAAAGAAAAATACCAGTTCCATAATTCTGTATTGATTACCTAAGCATTAGTGACTGCTGCACATTGTGTGGCAGCACAAGTGTGAATACTCTTTAAAATTTTTGTTGGCTTCAACCTGACAGTTTTATTCACACATTAGTGAATTGTCTCAAGAGAGCTGCCTTTTTCATGTCTAGAAATTCAGTTACCATTAACAGAACAAATGTTACAATGCAGCATACTCTTACCAACAACTGAGAAAGCATAATCTCCATGTGCCTCAAACTGCAGAGGAGCCTGTGTGCATGGCTACTAAATAACTGAAAATGCTTCCTTGTAAATGTTGTCAGTGTTGTCTGTGAGGACAAATGAAATCAGTTTCCCTTAGTTCTCACACCTACCCACGCCCCAGGATTCTGTGGTATGTGGTTTCCAAATGACAAATAAGGGCATTTTTCATTATTAATGACAGTTTTTGGCTGCAGACAAGCTTTTCTAATCTAATTCTTGTTGATTTTTATTCTTGACCTTTGCTGCTGTGCCTGCTGAATGGATATCTAAACTCTGGTTCATTCTAATAGCCCGGATACTTCTTTTCATGATGAAGGGACAGTTTTTTTAAAAGTCATGCCATTTGGGTTGTAGCAGCTTTCTTACCGCTTATGCCATGAAAAGGTCTCCAGAAATGACAAAAATATTACTCCTTTTTTTCCCTGCTCCCCTCTGTTGGTGGGTATCTGGTCTCTCCCAGCTGACAGCAGAATAGCACCCACACGGTTTCTCCTGGAGGAGGTAGAGCTTTCACTACCCAGCTCCCTATTATATCTTAGATGCTTTGTGTTCCAATGTCAAGATAAGTCAGTTCTTTTGTAGGGCAAAGAATGCTTCAAATGAAACAGAATTTATTTTTATTGGTGGTGGCCAACACTCTACAGCACAGCTCAATAAGATTATAGTGCAGTTCCTTTTATACTAAATCAAACCAATGCTCCAGTCATTCTTGGTGTTCATAGAGATTTTGATCTAGATGTGGCCAGTACAAATGCAGAAATCTAGTGAACAATTAAAAACCAGCATATCTGAAACCTCTGTGAAGCTATGTAGCCAGATTTGAGCTTCATGCTTGTATTAATTTTTACATACCATTGTTTTTTCTTCTTTTTGTGTATGGTTGAGGGGGGGAGTTGTCAGATTTTATTTCTTGGTGTTCTTTTTTAAGCTGGGGAGAAACTTAAAGAGCATTTTCCCTTCATGGGAAACTTAAAGAGCATTTCCTTTTCCTCATCTTGTTTATGAAGGCATTACAAGGAAAGTAAGATTAAGAATAAAATATAAATTCTCTGAAAGTGACAGTAAATTAGAAAGATATTTTATTTCTGTTGAACCAATAGGAGACATTAAAAAAATGCTGGTTTGAATTGGCTTGTGGTACTTGTCTTCTGAAATAAAACTTTTGCAATTAAGTATTTTTAGTTGTTCTGACATTACAGAATTCTTTAGTTTGAAACTAAAACCAGTTGTTTATATGCCAGTGGATTTAGTACTGAAATATTGAAAAATTATAACTGCGATCAGAAAATGTGTGGTATATTTAGCAATGGTTAGACTCTTTAATAAGTTTTCTAACACAGACTGTTTTTCTCTTTGAATAAAAGAGTTTTAAAACATGTTAATTCATTTAAATTTGCTGATAATATCAATTCAGAATTCCTGAGTCTTTCATTTGCATGGAAGAATGAATGAGAATATTAGTTTTGGAATGCACTTTTTAAAAAACACGCTCAGTTTCTAAATGTGCTTGCCTCAGTAGAGTATCAGCAGTGATTAAAGCCTGTGTGTGCATATGTGTGTGTGTGTTCCTTTGTGTCTAGGGAGCAGTTATCCAATTTGTGAGCAGAACTAATTTCAAAATGTGTGTCTGGAGCAGCAAGATTCTTCTCTCCCACACTTGTAGACTAGAAACTGGTTTGACTTCTCTGTAAACTGCTTTTGCCTTTGAAGGCTTAGCTTTTTTCATTTGTTGTGAGTTGCTGCCAGTGCCAGAACCCCAAGAGCTCGCATTGTTGTCACTGTTTGCTGTTTGCGTGATGTCTGCCACATCAGTGGCACTCAATATTATCTCAGGTTCAGCAGACTATCCAAAAATCTCCATATTTTCAAACACAAATTTAGGAGCAATTTGTATTTTTTTTTTTTACAAATTTGTAATTTGTATTTTCAAACACAAATAAAAAAAATAAAAAATAAATTAAAAAATGGAGTTTACTTGCACTGTTTTCTAGGTAAATTGGTCAGTTTGCAAGGTGATAAAAGGAGATGGGGACCCGGGTCTGTAATGTAAGGTTAGTCCTTATATAAGAAGTTAGGGGTGCTAAGAAGATTTATTTTGTGATTTTTATTTTTTTTTTAATACTTCTGTGGATGTTGTTATTTGAAAATGTTATCTGTTATCTTTTCTTAGAAGATAAGAATACTGATTTAATGTCATTGGTATAGACAGAAGTCATATATATGTATGTATTTTATATTACAGTTATTTATAATGCAGGGAAAGGTTTTTGAGAACTGAAGTGTCATAATACTATTAAAATAGCTAATGAAGGGAACATAAAGCAAATTGTTACCTCTGTCCTTTCAAAAAGAAATTAGATTGTGATCTCTGAATGAAGATTTCAAGGCTTGTTCATGTTACCTTATGTTATTTTTTTAAAGACCTTTGTAAATCCTATAACTTTATGTCAAATATCATAAGCTAAAACATTCACGTACTGTACACTTGTGTGATAGTATTGCAAAATAAGGAACACTCAGCCAAAATATCTAAGGAGATTTTTCCTCTATGTTCTTTTAGATGTAACGTAGGATAGATCAATTTCCTGGATGTATTTGAAAATCCTTATAGAAACTAATAATGTTCCCTTTTTTCCATTTTGTTGTTTTGTTTTGTTTTCAAATTAAGCATCTCTAAATGCTTTGTTGCTGTTGTGTTTTGGTGGCAGAGGTACAGCACAACAGATGTCTCCACTTTAGTATCAAGTTCTGCTTTAGAGGCTGTAGTTTGCTTATTTTTTTTACTAATGGAAGTAAGGCCGTAGGTCAAAATTTTATTCTTCATAATCAGCTTTTTTAATGACATCCTTATTATGGTTAAAATCTACCACTATTGCTATTTCGAAATGTTGTCAAACAGTGTTGATTACTTGGTAACTTGAATTAATTCCTTGTCAAAGCAATGTTTGGTTTGGAGACACTTTTTATGGATTTTGTAATTTCTTTATGATAGCCTAATGACTATTTCATTTCCCTGCAGTTTTAGCAAACCTAAATGGCAGCAGATCAGCAGTTACTCTGATCCTAACTAAAACGTGCTATGCAAAATGATATTGATGATTTAGAGTTGACTTCTTATTTACTAAGTGTAGTGATAAATGTGTTGGGTCTTTTTTCCCTCTAAAAGTGAAGCATTGCTAACATGAAGGGATAAATTCATTTATCTTATGTATTGGGGGTTTTTGCCTGGGTTTTGTGTGTTTGTGTGTGTGGATGGTGGTGGTGGGTTTTGGGTTATTTTTTGTAAAGCATTAACTTTTCTCCTTCCAATTTAATTTTTAAGTTTCTCTGCTTTCACTTCTACTTACTTCACTGGTTTATGTGGGTTGTCTTTTACCCTTTAAACATTAAGATGCCTTACTCTCCTATGGAAAGTAGGAGAAATCTTTTATGAGAATTTGTTCTTTTTTTCATTGAAAGAAAAGCAACTTGTAAAAAGACTGAAAAGTAGAATGTAAAATTAAGTTTTTTACAGGGCAATGCTTCATCTGAAGATTGCTTGTGTAACCTTCTGTAATCTGAAAGCTTTTCTTTTGTTTTTTTAGAATATCTGAAAATAAATAAAAGTTTCTACAAAACATTAGATTTTTTTACCACTATCCAATTACTAACCCTTTAAAAGCTTTCTAGGAATCTTTCTTTCAAGTTAAACTTTCTAAGAACAGGCACCATCCTTGTCTTTAGCTCAGTGGCAAAAAGGAAATAGTATTTATCTTCTTTACTGAGAATTCATTTAACTGATATGTTTATTGATTAGTCTGTTCAGTGGTCCTTCTGCTAGATTTGCAGAAACACTTTGAATCTACTAAATAGAATGAATTTCAAAGTTCGTGTGTTGAGAAAGTATTTTGTTGTTGACTGGTTGTTTTTTCTGTTACTTTAAGGGTACTCTGCTATGGATTGCAGTATGAGAAACAATAAATAGCTCATTAGCTTTTTACAAGATTCATGATTTCTGTAGCCCTCTTAGCAGAAGAATCTTGAAGCTGTTCTTGGCAGCTTTTCATGTCTTTGAACACCTTTGTTCCCTTCCTTTATACAAGGTTTTAGCTTAATTTTAGTTTAGTCATGTTTCTGAGATTGGGATGAACAATCTACACTACTCAAGGTGCTCAGCCACTGTAGTTATATAAGGACATAATAGTTTATTCTCTCTTCCTTTGTAACAATTCCAGAAGTTTTTTATCCTTCTGGCTTCTATTGAAAAGAGATTACAATTTCTGTTTTTTTCCTAAGAGATAGTAACAAATTTACAACTTACCGGAAAACTACCGTAATTATGTTATCAAAGCTCAGTTTTTCTTGTTTTGTCAACCCCTTTTTCCATTTAGCTTTAATTTTCTTCATTATGAATAATTTCAAATAATTATTAAAATTTTATGTGGCATTGCACATGACTTCTTCATATCCTTTGTTGAATGTACTGAATAATGCAGACTTCAAAAGTGGTACTGTAAAACTTATGAATGTTGCTTATTATGAAAAGGATCATAGATTCTTCTCTCTGCTTTCCAATCCCTAATATATAATCTTCCATTAAAATGTTTTTAATTTTATTTCATGATAAGTTAGTTTCTTTAAGAAGTTTTGAAAAAAATAAAATAATTTTGGGAATTCTTCAGTAAGGCCAACTTATTATTTCTGTAATTTTAAACTTTGAAAAATCTAAGTATATTTGTTAAAGACAACTTCCTTCAAGCTGATATTTACATCAAACCATTAGATAAAACACCACCTGACATGCTTTTATGGTGGATGAAATTTACCTTTACCAGACATTTAAGTTACTAGGTTTTTTTAGAAGATATTAAAGAAGATAGTAAATTATTTTATAGTGCTGTGTAATATACATGTGGTGTGATTATTGGTAGAGGTGGTACTGCATTTCTGCTTTCTGGAGGTTTCTGTGTCCTGGCCATGTATTTGCCTAAGAAGGCCAAAACCCAACCTTCTGACTTGACAGTTCTTGATAAACGCTGTGGTGAGGTCTTTTACTCCATCAGGGTCTCCAGTGAATTATACCAATGCCAATATAATCATTCCCATCTTCAGTAGTTCAGTGAAGATAAATAGGTTCTCAGAGCTAACCTGCAAAAATATATGTCATATAGGTTCTGTGTGTGACTATTTGAGTGCCTTTCATGGTCCTGGTGTGGTGTTGCTAATATAGCTTTGCAATCAGCTGGGTCTATATATTTTTTATACTATTAGGTATTAAAGGACAGTGGTTAAAAACAGTCATTACAACAAAACCCTGCAAAGGATGTAAAAGACTGATTAAAAAATGCTCTTTAAAACATAAAAATATTTAACAGAATATAAATATGGAATTGTCAGGCTTGTAGTTAAATTTGTCAGCAGGAATAAACTCCTTTAACCTAATAAAGCATTAATATCTCCTCATTAATATTAAAGTAATGCTGTGAATAATTGAAAACTGTAGATTGTCATCATCCTGTAACAGGAAAATATTTTCTATTTCTTTATTAGTAAATAGGATTACAGTTATTTTTCTAGATTTTTTCCATTTCTCTCCATCTGAAGCATGGCTTTCTCCTGGTCTCAGAGCTGCCTTTTTTTTTTTTTTTTTTTTTTTTTTTTTTTTTTTTTTTTAATAGAAGCTCTAAACCAGTGTGACTGAGGACATAGCCTGAAGCTTACAGTTTCTGTAGCTCATTACTATTCTTTAGCACCAAACATACATATAACATAAAGCAGGTGTATTTCCTGTTTCACTGCATCTCTGCTTTATCTGGCATCCTACAGCTAAAGACAGCTTCATAGGAAAGTCTATTTAGTGGATATATTTGAAAATGTATCATTTAAATTATTATTCTGAACACCATAAATATGTAGATCAGAACAAATAATATTCCTGTATGAAGTGTTTGTTGAGAGAGTGTTCTACATAGAGATGGTCTGATATTTTAATCACTTAGGGCCACATTTAGTCAAAACTATAGACAGACTGTGCCATATTTGGATAGCAGAGTAAGGCAGGCTTCCTAACTTGTTCAGGTAGCTGTAGCAGGAGAGAGAGTGAAGCACTATGCTTTGTATGTCAAAGCAGAGAAATTGTCCTTGTTTGGCAGAATTTGTGAGAATAATCTTTAATCTTGTAATTCATAACAATATTGCTCATCCTGAAATGTATGGTAGTGTTGTATGTAGAGTCGTTAAAATTCAGCCTGTGAAAATGTCACATAGACACTGAATTTCTGATTTTCTTTATAAGCAAAGTCACGTATAATTAACACTGCAAGCTCCTTTTAGTACTGTTGTTCTAGTTCAGCATTTTTCACTGCTAGGAGCATTTGCTGTCTTCATAGCTTTTGGGTTTTGGCTTAATTAAAAAAATGCTATATGAAACGATGTCAAATATATATATCATTACCAGCTGGAAATCCTTTAGCTTAATTAACTTCTGTGCATTTTACTTGTGTGTTCACACAGATCTTTTCACTTTTTCTTGCTCATTGTATGAGACAGCATTAATTAGGCCAAATGATACCTGGGGATATACAGAGGGACAGTAAAGTTGGAACCTGGGAAAAAACGCTTTCCAGCCCACTGTATGGATGTTCCCTCAGGATCCTAGATACTAAGGGATGAGTCAAAAAATCCTGCTTATGGTGATCTTGGAATTCTCCAGGTTCACATCACTGTGATGTGTACAGAATTTCAGGCATTGTAACAGAAATTTTGAGGTTAAAGAAGATCACACTGTCTTTGGGAATGTTGGCAGATTAACATAAGTTTGAGAAAGCAAAGAAAGTTCCTTTATGTTTCTGAGAGGCGTAGCAGTTTTAACATTTTGTGTGGGAAAACTTTGCTGATGTTAGCAGACTTCCTTAAAATCACAGGACTGAGGGAATTTTCCAAAATGTTACACTAAATATGTGGCCAGACAGAAAACAAAACCTTTTTTTCTTTTTAAATTATGATTTTAAAATTATTTTATATTCCAGGACCTGGAGTGGATGGTTTTTTACTTGTTTTTGATGATTGGGTGTGTGGGTGGAGGATGTGTGTTTTGTGGATTTTTTTGTTTCTTTGGGTGTTTGGGGTTTTTTATGCCTGTCTTGGATAATGTTGAAAGTATGTTTGTGAACTGGCTAATGTAGTGCCATAGGAGAAATGAACTTCTGCATTAGGGATATCTTGACATTACTGGCGTTTGAAACATGTGTGCTTTAAATGTTTATGCAAAAATAGGAGGCTTTTGCTTGTTGGGATGTTTTTCCCCCTTTACAAGAAACTGCAATATTCATAGTCTATGGTGCTTAAAGCAGCTTGGAAGAGGAGTAGAAGGGAGATGGGTACTCTTGCTGCTAATCATTAACAGGAAATAAAATAATGTGACAGGGGAAAAACACATGGAGGAAACAGGACAAGAGGATTAGCCTGGGATACAGTGTGCTGGCAGGTTTTGCCAGCCCAAATGCTACAAGATGGAAATATGTCTGCCTGAATTGAACTGTGAAAGAGAATAAAAAGATGTTACTGTGTATAAACACTACCTTTCCCGTATGAGATGGGTTGTCTGTGTGTAATGGAGGCCAGAAAAACAAGAATTATGTAAAAAAGTTCTTTATCTTTCTGAAAACAGAGTGATTGGTAGAGTAATTGTGTTGCAAAGAGCAGTGAAATGAACACTGAGGAAACAGCTGTTATAGCAGTAATCTGTTGGGAGTCCGGAAACTCGTCAGTGTGAGCAATAATCCATTGGAAATGACTGAGAAAAAACTGTAATTGTATTGCAGCACTCACTAAGGAACTGCACATAGATTTCTCAGTTATTTTCTCAAGTGTTGCCAAAATTTAGCAGTACAATATCTTCTGTATAAGGTGTATTTCAATTTGATAATGAGCTGCTAGTTTATCTAAATGACCCCAGCAGAGAACGCTGTGTTGGTTATCAACAGGTGAACAAGTTTCAGGATTTGACATAGCAATGTGTGATACTTTAGATCACACCTGTAAATAAGGAAAAAGACCCAACAAGTAGATTGTGTGTGAAGAGGCATTTTTATTTTGAGATTTTCAGAGATTTTTTTTTTCCTGATGAGGTTCTGGTCCTCTGTAAACAGGACAACTAACTTCAGATGCACAAGTTTAGAAAAGCTTAAAATTTTGCTCTGAAATTATTTCATTATTACATCAGGACTGGGGAAAATGCTATATCAGTAAGATTATTATCAGTTCTTGATACTTCTGCTTGCCCTTGGCTATTCAGTCCTAATATTGCTGCACTGGGCACATAATATGCCTCTGTGTCAGTCTAACCAGAAAATAATAAAGTCCTCATATTGGTTCACACTGATAAACTAATAGTTTTCTGTTTCAGTATTTGTCCACTCCTCTGTGAAGAATTTCACTGGACTAATGGTAATTTCCTGGTCCTTTTTGCTAGTGCCATACTTGTTTTGCTGTGTTTACATGTTCAGTTTTTGATCCTTGCAAAGATAAGAACATACTGCCATTGTTTGCACTTTCTTCCAAATTTGAGCACTGCTTATATGCTTAGACTCATTTCCCTTGCTGCAGTTCTTGTTCCTTGAATACATGAGCTGGGTTTTGTCTTTTTGGTATGAATGTATGTTTTTAGTTCCAATGGGTTTTCTTGTCAGTAATATTTCTTGCAGTACTTTACATTATGTGTCCATAGCATTGCCCCTAGCACAGTGAGGTTTTTGCCAACTTCTTCATACACATTAAACAAGAACTAGTGGCTGTAAACTGTTGCAAAGGAATGTAATATGGAATTGTATTTTTGTGTGAATTTCCAGACACAGTTTCAGGCTTTGCCTATTTGTATGCTATTACTCCAGAACAGGTTTCTTTTACAAATCCTATAAACTTTTTTTCCCATAGCCTTCTCTTATCTCATTGGGTCTCAGGTTGCTTATAAGATAAGAAAATGTCAGCATACTTGTCTGGCACATTCTGATAGTTTTTGACACATAATGCCAAGATGTGTTTCTGAATGTTTTGGGCTGGAGCAGTCTGGTCATGTTTTAAGCACTTGGTAGTCTGGAAGATTTTTAGGCAGATGGCAGTATTTCTGAAAATTGACACATTCTTAACATGTTACTTTTAAGTTAACTGATACCTTATTGCCCATTAATAAAAAAAAAGAGAGTGCATAAGAATCAGTTCTATCTTCATTGAGAAAAAGCATTATCTTTTTACTAATGCCCAGTAATTGAAATGCTATGTGAATTTGCTTTTTTTCCCCCAAGAAATTTCTGTTCTTTCAGAGACAATTTTACTTAATATTCTAATTGAACACTGTTTCTATTTCCAGAAATTGCATAGAGTCATGAAGCTTGACTTAATAGTGCCTATAATCTAATCTGCGTATCATGATTTCTGCATACGACAGGAACCAGTTCCCACAACTAGTTTGAATGTCCCAAGCCTTGTAATAGTACTCTTCTTGCCTCATGTTCTGAGTATAAGTGATCACAGGGTGAGAAGTATAAATTGTTTTAGTTTGCAGAGAAGTTGTTGCTTAGACACATGCCAATTTTTGCATGGTAATGAGACAATTTGTTGTTGTATGTTAATCTGTTATTTTTCTATTTTAAAAGTATAATGAATGCTTGATAGGTTGAAATATATTTGCATAAACTATTATGGGTAAAATTCATGGATCTTCCTCTGAGTTTGTAATGAGACATGAAAATTCTAATGAGACTTTCTAAATGAAAGAGGTTCTTAATATGATACTATGACTGTAGCTGTGAAATGTGTTATGAGAAATGGAACAAAAACAGAACAAGATTAAATTGTTCTCTAATAAGAGATTTTTGAAAACAACCAACCAACCTTCCTTTTCAGGACAGCTTCTTTCACTGTTTCTTCTCTTAATCCAGACTCCATTGAAGTCACCTTTGGAAAAAGATCAGCAATGGAGAATTCAACTGGGAATTTTATAAATTCCTTTTTTGTTTTTTATTAACAAATGTTTTATTGGCTTGTGATGTGAGACAGGGAAGACATCTACAATGTTTCAATCAACAGACACAGGAATTTGCTGACTTAATGTAAAAAATGGGCCAAGGCGTGGCTTAGAGAGCTAGCACCCACAGTGTGCTGTTGGTTATGAATCAAGAAGATTCAGGGCTTAGAATGGCTGGTTACCGCTGCCAAATTTGTTTGGAAATGGCTGTATTGATTTGAGGGTTTGGAGAGTTTGGCACCTGGTGTATCAGTTAGTTTTGGGGGCAGAGAATGATGTCTCGCCAAATTTACTTACCAGTGTAGATACAAGTTAAATGAGGGACTACAAATCAAATAATCAGCTCACCTTTGTTCATCTTTATGAGCTAATGGTGAATTTATGTACTTCTTATTCCAGTTCAGTGTATACAGTGTAAATACTGGTTTCTTTGAACTGAATTTAATACTTGGAGCTGTCTCTGAATATAGCTTGTAATTTCTGAAAGGTGTTGCTCACAGTATTATGTGCTTAAGCAACTTGTTGTAACAGAGAGAATAAGAAAATCTAGGTATATATTATTTTTTAAAGTGATGAGCAATAGCACTGACAATAGAAATATTAAAGGATAATTTCTGTTATGAAAAACAGTTGCAATTATAAGATATCAATTACATTCTTTAATGTAGTAAATATTGATAGAACAGTAATTTATTTTAAAATCAAGACATTCCTAAAGGTGATGCAAAATGAATGAATATCAGAAAACCTGAGTTACTGGACAATTTTCCAGGAACTCTTGTGTAAAAAGAACTGCTGAATCCATGCTGTCATCGCCTTTCAGTGATGCCTGGTGTGCCAGCGCAGCTAAAAGAGTACATTTATCTCCCTACACCTCATTTGAATCCCTTATTACTGCTGACATCTGTTCAAATCTTAATTACCACATTACCACAAATAGTCCCTTGTCAAATCTAACCTAATTTAAAAATAGCTCAAAAATACAAGTGGAAAATGTGTCTCTATGTATCACAATGATGTTTTATTAATAAAGTAAATGGATACATCATTTGCATAGTATCAAACCCATCAAGATTATAAAACTTTTTATTCAGTTTATTGCAATTTTTTGCCATGACAATTTATATATTTGGTAACTTTTGTATATATGAAAACTTACTCAAATGCATTATACTTGGAAAGATGTCCATTATCTTCCTAGAAAAACTTTTCTGTATGATATACAGTTGTTTTGTAGTTATGTGTCTTTAGCTGATATCTTGTACAGAACTCCATACAATGTTATGGAGAAAAACCCCAAACCACAAAGACTAAAATATTTTATGCTATTTTTATGATATGTAAATATTGAGCACATATGTTTGAAATGCATAACTGAGTAGCAGAACCAGAATGCTAGCATATTTCCCCTTTAAAGAAAAAAAGACTAAATCAATGGCCTTTCTTGATGTGCATGTTTTCAGATGCACTGAAAGACCTTAAAGGTCTTTACCAGGTGTATGTAGCTCCAGATGTGCCTACCAAAAGTTATCCCACTGTTTATTTTAATCTGATTGCAACTAAACAAAAACTAAAAAATGTAAAATGGACGGGGAAACGTATCTGTGCATATCTGGATTTCATGCCTGGCTTTTAGAGATTGGTTACCAAGGCTAGTATCGAATCTGGTATTGTTCAGTATCATCTTGCCTCAGCTGTTGACAAAATAAGAGCTGTAGCTGAAGCTTATAAATTGCCCTTGCTACATGGGTCATTGCTTTTGTGGAAAGTTTTGAGGCAAAATCTACCAGAGTGGATTTGAGAGTTTGATAATCCATAAGGTCTTTTTTTGGATTCAGCTCATCTGTGCAAAGGGACTTTATTCATAGTTCTGTCAAAACTAAGAATATCAAAATCCAATGATTTTGTAGACTATAACTATAAAAGTCAGTCATTCTTGTATCAAGTTAAATGAAACTGCTTCAGAGCAGAGCAGGAAGTTGGTTGCTTCCAAAGGGGGTATTCTGAGGAGTTGAAGGAATTCAGAAGTTAAAGTCTGAGATGCAGTATCAGCAAGCACTTCCAGGTAGTCTCCAAGGCAGTACTTTGTGTTGAAATAGTCCAAAAATTCTTTGACCTAGTGTGGTGTGTTGACCCTGGTACAATACAAGGTACCCAGCCAAGCTGCTCGGTCACCTTCTTCCTCATCTGCACAGGGAAAAGAAAATACAAAGAAAGACCCAAGTGTCAAGAAGGCAGGGGGAGATCGCTCACCAGTTACCATTATGGGGAAACCAGATTAGCTTGGAGAAATAACTTTATAACTAAATAAGCCCTTCCACAGGCTCAAGTATGGGATCCTCTCTCCATGGGACCACAGACCTTTCCAGAAGCCTGTTCAAGCACAGGCTTACTACTGCCTCCTTTGGGCAGAGCCGATGAATCCTCTCAGGCCTGGATTCCTCAGTGGGCTGCAGGTGGAAACCTGTTCTGCCATAGACCTCCATGGGCTGCAGTGGCACAGCTGCCTCGCTGTGATCTTCACAGGCTGAGAGGGAATCACTGACCCTGTACCTGGAGCACTACTCCAGCTCCTTCTTTACTGAACTTGGTGTCTGCAGGGCTCTTGCTCTCAGATTTTCTCACTCTCTGGCTGAAATTGGAGAGTAACTTTTTCCCTTTGTCACATCTCTTATCCCAGAGACATTATCACCATCGCTGATGGCCTTGGACAGCGGCAGGCACATCTTGAATCCAGTTGGCATTGGCCCTGTCACACTTGGGAAAGCTTCTGGCATTTCTCTCGGAAGCCACTCCTGTAGTCCCCCCACTACCAAATCCTGGCCATTCAAACCCAAATACACCCAGTCAGATGCTGATTTCCGGTTCATAACCGTGTGGTTATAGAGAAATGAAGATGTAAACTATTTGCCCCTTCCTTTTCCAGAAAATCCCTGTAATACAGAAAACCAATGATCATAAGCACTGTTGTTACTTTTATGCATCATCATGTCATTTTGTGCTTCTTCAGTTAAGGCCCAGCTGTTTCATATAGACAACAAATTCTGTGGTGATCTAGATGAGATTTAGAGGACTTGTAATATGGGGATCTAAACATTTAGGAAATGGGGATGTCGTCTCTGCTCTTTGAGTTGTTTTCAATCTGTAAAAAACAATTATCAGATTTTTTTCTATTGTTTTTAGTGAATTTTATGAATGTGGTCATGATGAGAGGAGCAGTGTTGGTAATCAACGTTAGTGACAATCAATGAGAATTGTTCATGTAGTGTCTGTGCTGTAAGAGCTCGGGACAACACATTGTAAAAACCTGTGTATTTTTAAACACACAGGCACTCTTAATGACTTTTCTGATTAATTAAGTAAGTTCAGTTATTTGTATCGTGCCATTGGGTAAGTTTCTACATACAGCATCTTTTTGTGAATGTAGTGTACTGGAAGCAACATAGTGCTAAGGTAATGTAAAGAGGTAAATAGAGGTAAATGTTTATTGTGCAGTTTGAAGCAAGCTGTTCCAGCATTAAAGACTTTGCCCTCTGATTGCATTCCCTCATAATGCAAGTTTTAATTGTTGTGCTTTAATTTAAAGGTAAAGCACAATTAGAGTGTTGTGTTGCCTTTCAAGTTTATGCATACATTTGTATTCAGTTTGCAGACTGAGAACAGTCATACATTGCTGTAAAGATGTTAGTGAAAAATATCTTCAGGTAACCTTGTGAAGAAAAGGAAAACCTAAGCTTATGTCTTACATTTCTAGTTCTTTTCAATATGTTTTAACTTCATCTTCCTGCTGACTGTTAGAGGACTTAGATGAGGATGTTTTCTTGGAAGGTTTTTAAAACTGAGATCATGACTTTCTAGAGATCTGATGAATGTTAGTATTGAGATAATCATCTATTGTGTATTAAGAATGAGTTTTATTTGCTGGCTTGTCAAACATCAATAACATGGATTTTCTTTAGTACTGCCTTTTGTGAATAAAAACTTGCAAGAATCTTGGAAAGTTTTGAATGGGACAAATCAGTGAGCTGAAAAATCAAATAATGCCTACCACCTAAAAGTTATGGTTTCTTGATTTATTAGAAATATGAAATTATGAATAAAGCAGGCAGCTGAATTTGCTCTTTTCTCATCTCCAGTGTCAGAAAAAGAACACATTCTCCTAATTGTCTCAAACTCTTGAGTGTACTGGAAATCAATGATTTTAAAATAGCTAAAGGAGTGGATATCTGCTGAATGTAAGGTGATCTATCTCAATTCTTTTTGGAATGCTAAAATAATAGCTAACAAGCATTTTCTTTTAGTTTTTCGTATCTTTTTGTTCTAGACAAATTAACTTATTTCTGTGATCCTGTGCATGCTAGATTCCTTCCACCAAAAACAACACAAAGCTCTCCTCTGGCTCTGCAGAGAAAGGGACTGAAGAAATGGAATTTCTCTGCGTGCCTGAGAAACAAGGTGTCTTTACCCTTGGGAAGCTGGATCTATGCTCAGTTAAATGCTATTTTTTTGGCTAGACTACTTGTGTAAGAATGATACCCAGGGCATTGAGTACTTTCTGGATCTGGGTGTTTTGTTATGTATAGTGGTGAATTTTGTTTATTCAAATACCATCGTACATCATCGTTGGAGTAGAATTCTCTTCTAGTGCCGAATGGTTTACCCGCAACTAATGAGCAACATGTGTGGTGCTCAAACAGAAGCAGCTGATGCTTACAGTCCATTTTGGATTACCAAACCTTTACTATGTATAACCTCATGATAGCAAAAAATCCACTGACCTCTTTCGTCCCCAGCTGGCTGCTGGGGGAAATAATCTGTTTTCACATTTAAATGCAGCAGATTTTGATAGCCAGTGGAAACAGAATGTTCAGTGATGCAGAGTTTAAGAATTTAAACGTTCCAATGGATATCTAGGTAATTGGTTGCTTTTCCCTCTAAGAAGCAAGTGAACGAGGCAAGAATCAGGCAATCTGTACAAAATCGTTTTCTAATTGTTGAGCCAAATACCTCAAAATATACCCCCAACTCTCAATCCCTTCTAATTTCTATCACCTTGCATCTGCTTTCTTAGTCCTGTCAAGAGCATTTAAGGACAATGCCTTTTATCGGTCTCAACTTGTTGTCTATCATGAATGCTCTGATCAGTGCCATGTACTCTACCTCCAGAGGAGATTGATGTATTTTATGCTGAAAACTGAGTGTGTTATCAACACTTTTGTTTTGGAAATGGTAATTTAAGCCTGAAGCACTGAGGACCTGGCTGAAGGCTTAGACACTTGAAACGAGCAGCAAGTCTGCTGTTGTAGTTGTAGTGTTTTGTTTCTGATTGTTATGCCTGTTGGGTGGGTTGCTTTAAATGTGTGATCTTTTTTCCATCTTTTCATGTATCAGTTTCTCAGGAGTTTGGAGAGGCTTTCAAAACAAAGTGGGATTCAGTAAATGTGTAGATCACATTCAGAGACATTTGATGTATTAAAAAGGATGTGAATTTCTAAAATGGAAAGTGGATCTTTAGATTTTCTTTCCCATCACTGAAATATTTTGGTATTCTGGTCCTATTTACTCACTTTTGCAAATACTCCAAAATATTTTGTATCACTGTATTGAGAAATGCAGTCTACGTGTCTCAGAAACTATTTGATTGATTATATTCTCAATCTGCAGTGATCAGAAGTGATGATATCTGAAATCAAGTTCTGAATATATGTTTTTCAAGACTGGCGAGCGAAAGGTTACTGCAATGGTTAGAGCTGCAATGATCATTGCAGTCCCTTGAATAAGGACAGGTTGCAGAGTCTGCTTTCCTGAGGAGCAAGTGCTTTCTCAAGAGCTTGTTTTGGATCCATCACGTTTTCCTAAAGGTCTTCAAAAATGGAATGCCTTAATGGTAAATAGTAAAGCATGCTCTTCCACTAACAAAATAGCACAGTAGTTGTATGGTCTGCACACACTTTAGGGAGGCAAATTTACTGTATTTGTGATGGATCTCGCTGGATCTCATGACTTTTCTGTAGAGGTATCCTCAGTTGGTCGAGATGCTTGTGTGACCCAGTTGTTTTTCTGAGTCAGTATCTCTATACAGGGGCATGCAATATCTGCTGTTCCTCCTTGTCTGATGATGTTCACCTTTGTGTACAATACTGAAAAGACTGTCTGATTTTAGTCCTGGAAATGATCTGTTTCCCATAAATTTATGTTCTATCCTGATACCTTGGGTAATGTAATAGCACACACATTCTTATCTCAGTCTTCAACCATGGAGCTTGTGTTACTGGAATTACTTTTCTGAAAGGACTGCCTATTCAGCATTGCCTACTACAAATATAAGAGTAATTCAAACAAATTAATATTTGTTATTTGGCTGTTAGTTTGATTTGATACCACCTGCCTATGTTTATCATTTCTCCATATTTGGTGTATTTTCTGGATATGTTATCTTTCTTTCCAATTCAGTGCTTTCCCATTGCTGGTGAAAATTTGGTCTCTTCATTCTCTTCTAATTCTTATTCTTTGCTATAAAGGTAATATCTACTCATTCATCACGGAGGCACAATTGTCTCTGGCTTCTCAAGTGTATATTGCTTTTCTTTGAATATAGAGAATGTACATTCTAAATTTTTGTGCACTGATGGAATCTTTTTTTTAATATGATTGTTGGATCCCATCTTCTATGTTTTGGATTTTTTTTTTCTGAGTATCTATGTACCTGTGCATATGCATTATGGTAATTTATAGATGTTAATTCATAAATATCTACACGTGGAAATTTTTTTCTGGTGCAAAATATTGCCCTATGAGTTCCATCTTTGCTTTCCCACAGCTTTATTCTTTGTTTGCCTCTGGTCTTGTCACCCTTGGCACTACTTTTTAGCCTGTAAACAACATCCTTAGGCATAGATAGGATAGATAGGGAGAGAGGTCTTCCACAAAGTCATGTTATGTTTATCTAATGGAACATCTGTTTATTGTTGCTGTTCATTAATTTTTTGTCTGTTCTTCAAAGGCTGGATTATCTTTTCTTGTATCTCTGAAAGATGTTCATCTTTGATATTAGAGTAAGCAAATAACCTCAGATTGGAAAGCAGCATCAGATCCATATCCCAAGAAGAAGTTTTCCATCCTGGGCATCAGATTTTTATTTTCTGCTGTCAAAGACAAAGTAAAGTGTTGGTCTTCCATGCAGTTGTATGTGTAAGCTTGTTTCTTGAAACAAAAGATGGAACTAATTTTTTATAATATTCTTTGTAATGAAATAGTAACACTAATTTGACCTGTTTTGATAAGAGAATCAGTTTATAATGTCTCTTGGAGCTGGAAATACCATGTTTGCAGTTTAGTTTAAATCCCACTTTGTTTTCTTCACCTCTGAGAAAAAAATTCTGCATTACATAGCCAAAACTAATTAGCTCTATATTCTCTTTCCATATGTACAACACCAGTTTTAAGTCATTATCATTAACGCTAATCACTGAATATTTAAGTATTACTATCCTTGAGTAAGTGTACAAATATTTAAAAGACACATGGAAGCAGTAGCTTAGTTAAAAATTTTAAAAAGTTAAAAGAACTTTTACTGAGGGAAAAATAGGTACACCAAAGCATTTTTACATGTGGTATTTTTCATGACCAATTAAAAATATAATTTTTGATTGATAGAGTGTATGTATTTTTTATTCCATGGAACATACATTAGAATTAGAAAAGTAGTACAGAAAAGCATATGTTGCATTTAGGTTATTGAGATTACTGTTTAAATTTCTGTAGCTTCAATATGTAGACAGCACCATCCACTTTATGTTCTTTTCATTTCATTAGTGACGTGAGGAAAAGTTATTTATATTAAAATGTAAATAATTTGCTAGAACAGTATCACTGTATGGGCTGAATAAACTTAATTATATGCTAACATTTTTGTTTTCATGCCTTTCTTATTGATATGAAATATTTTCTGAATTGTTTTAGAGATTATTTGGTTTTCATATAAGGATCCAAGGTTTTTGCTATTTTTCTGTCTTCAGTTTGGCCATGATTAAGCAGTTCTGCATCCTATACAGGTGTTATTAGTTGTCTTTGTGCAAAAAAATACTCTTTACTGTCTTTATTGGTCTGTGATGCCTGATACTCTATGTACTGAAAGCAGCAAGAAAATTTCCCTAGCTGTCAGCAGTCATAAGCAAAATCAAATAGTGTATCTCCCTCCTCCTGTGTCTGAAGTGTTCTGTCTCATGGGAAGTCACAAAATAATTTTCAACAGTTTAGAATGGATGAAGAGAGTTTTTTGTCCAGCCTGCAGGTAATAGGTGTTCTTTTCAAGATAATTGTGACGCTTTTCTATGTCCCTAAGCATGTGGTCACACTTAGCTTGAAAAACTGTATTTGTGCATCAGAGGAAGCTTTTTTCATGTGCTGAGGGTGACATTGCTAAATGTACACCATTGAATATAAGCACAGTAAATCACAAAAATATGTTAGTAACCTTTCTTTTTGATCTGTAATTTATGCTAATCTGTTTCTCTTATTCTAAGAACCTTGTTTCATTGCAATAGGTTCTCCATCACAGGAAAAAACACTCAATTGTGGATGTAAACGAGGTTTGCAAGTTCAGAAAATAGCAACTCCTAATTTCTTTTGGACATTAAGTGTATGAAAAATTTACTTGTCCATGTCGCAGACAAATAGAGTGCCCACGGCACAGCCCTGTAGGTACAGAGTTTCCCATTTAGATTTGCACCTATCACTTTAGTTGAGGTAGATTACATATTCTCAAAAAATAAGGGCAAGGGAGGTGATGAAGGGTCTGGAGCAGAAGTCCTATGAGGAGCAGCTGAGGGCGCTGGGGTCTTTTAGCCTGGAGAAGAGGAGACTCTGGGGAGACCTTATCATATCCTACAACTGCCTGAATGAGGCTGAGCTAGCTGAGGGTCAGTCACAGGATGAGATGATACAGCCTGAAGCTGAGCCAGGGGAGGTTCAGGCTGGACATCAGGGAGATTTTTTTGTGGAAAGGGATTGTTAAGCATTGGAATGGGCAGCCCAGGGAGGTGGTGGAGTCACTATGCCTGAAAGCATTCAAGACACAACCGGGTATGGCACATAGTGCTGTGGTCTAGTTGACAGAGTGGTGATTATTTAAGAGTTGGACTCAACTATCTTGGAGGTCTTTTCCAGCCTAAATGATTCGCTGATGATTCTATATACCTACTTTTTTATGACCGCCATTGCATTTGACATTTTTACTATACTGCCTGAAGAAAAAGAACCATTTCTGTTATGCTTTGATTTCATTACCTGAGTTATTTTAAAGAATAAATGTAAATTCTAGTTCCATTGTTGGGGTGTGCCACAGCTGACAGCATTTAATTCTGGTCTCCTGTTTTTTCATCACTTAAGCAGTAGCTGAATTATTTTGTTGACATTCTCCTTATATTACATTTATTTAAAAATCAATAAAGAAGCCATATTAGGTAGTTTTTTGTTAGGGTTTTTTTTAACTGTGTACTTTGTTTACTCTGTAATTCTGACTATGGTGGCATTTCTCCTAGGAGGACAAACAACAACAAAAATGCTGCATGTCTCTTGTTACTTTGCAGTAATACTGTTTAAGGTATTTATTCATGAATTTGTTAAGAAGGCTTTATGTAGGTGATAGAATTGCTTCTACTATCAAGGTCAGTTAAGTCTGAAGACTTGAAATTTGGGAACTTTTACATAACCTGTATTCATAAGTGTCTGAAACAGTTTGGGGAGTGTATAAGAGAGATTTATTTTAAAACTCTAAACCCTGAATAGTATTTGTAACTAACCCACATCATACTGTCAAAAGAAGAGATTATTTTTCTCTTAACTGTGACCTTGTATGTTTTAACTGGCTTTTCCTTAAGCTAATTTATTTTTATGGAATAACATTAAAATGTAATGACTAATTCTTTTTTTACACCATTTTGATTCCATTAGCTGGCAACAGAATTTTGTCACTGGTGTTTCTAAAACATGTACCACAATTAAATGCCTTGTCTCAGGGCAATGTGTTTTCAGGAAATTGATTTTTGAGTTACTCAGAGAACATGGTAAATCTGGGAAGCCTTTATATGCCACCAGTGCTATTTGTTATCTGTCAGATAGGGAATGGACTTCCATGTTTTGGAAAGAAGTCAGCCTTTGCTTCCTGATTGAAGAGAACGTGGATATGGTGATTCAAAAGCATAGTAGCAGTCACACTGTGGTAAATCTTTTTTGGTGCTTGTGCTTATACCGGTGCTTGACTAAATAAATTGCTTTATCTTTCTTCTTCTTGATCAATAGGAATGTGCATTAGTACCTATTTCCATTATATCTAGGAAACAGCACAGACCATTACTGATTATTTTGGAACCAGTTTTTGGTAGCCATGAATAACCACGGAACCACCACTTTTTTTTTTTTTTTATTAGGCAGAACTTTCTTGTACTGGTGTTTCATTAATTTTAAAAAGTTCTCTGAAAGAATCTAGTTCGTTTCTTGCTGAATCTTGCAATGTCTTAGGCTTCTTGGTTTTTCAGGATGAAGTCACCTTTTAACAAGCATTTCTACTTGTGGAATGTGTGTGAATGTTCTGATCAGTTTTGATTTGCCTGTGTGCATTTCTTTATATGATGCCTTGTATACCAAGGGAAGTTCTCAAGCTGTTTAGGTAATGGTCCATTTACTCTGGGAGTGGTAATGAGTAAGATACTTCATGCACAGGATCTGTATTAAATGTACTGGAAGTTCTTACCGTAATCAAAGGTGTGGGAGAGAAAGGTAAGAAAGAAGCCTGGAGTGGTCAGAAGCATCCCCAGAAAGGCACTTCAGATGTTAGTCTGAGACTCTGTAGATAGATCTTAAAGGCTAAGAGATGGCTTACTGAATGAGCAGGGCCACCATGCTGTGCAGCATGTGAAATCCTGTAACTGGTAATGCAAAACATTAAAGCTCTATATATTAATTCTTCTAGAATTACTTTGACTTAAATGTTACTACATGGAGGAATACCAGCAAAGTGACTAAGCTAGATTACACTCAAGTACAGTCTTTGAGCTTAAATCTTACCACATTTCTAGTTTCAAGTTATTTATTGCTTTTTGTCAGTTTATACATCTTGTTCCTAATTACAGCCAGCTATTAAGATTAATGCTTACCTGGAGCAAGCAGTATTTGCCAATTTTACCTTTTGTTTTGTCTGCCTGATGGATGTGCTGAAAAGAGAAGGTTTACAAGATTCCCCCTCAGAAGCAGGGAAGATTGATCAAGTGTAATGATAAGAACAGCAGCATCGTTTTGGCTTTACCAGGGGATAAAAGCTTATCGAAATGATACAGCTAAACAAAAGTGAAAACCAATTAGTCAGTGACTGTAGTTTTTCTGCAGGGATTTTGTTAACCTTTTATCACCTGATTAGATATATGTTTCATACAGCTGTAGGAAATGGAAAAATGTGCACTATTTTTTATATGGTGGCTATTATCTTTCAGCATTAACTTTTAATTTATTTCACTAACAGATTGTCACTTGCATTACTAAAGTAGCGAACATTTGCAGTTATCTCAGTGCAATAAACACACGTTAAGCTCAATGACTTGCACCACGAGTTGAGTCAGAGAAATTTTAAAATCTACCCTGGATTAGATGCAAAAATGCTTTCAATGCACTTTTTTATCTTAGACATGTGAAATTTGATGTTTCCTTACTTTGGTAGGCTCTGCATGTGTGCAGAGGTCTGCCTTTCCTTCTTTTATGTGAAGAGATATATAGTCTGTAAATAGGACAGTAATGCCGGTTTGTTCGGTTAGGTTTGTTCATGTTTAAATTATGTCAGAAGTTGAGCTAAAAGGGGCTAAAAATCTGTTACTGTATTCTTCAAGCTAAGAGATACTGTTATCTTAAAAAAAACCCCAAACAACTGTGACAGGTAAATAATCTGAAATAATCTGATTAGGTAATGGTGTGCAGTCATAGATCTCCCTCCCTCCCTTTTTTCCAAATGTTGTTGTTGGTACAACTGAAAGACTGAAATCAAGTAACAGCTCAGTCCTTCAGAAAAGCTGCATCAACAGCCCTATGCCAATACATTTTCATGAGGGTGGGTGTGGTTGTCATGCTGATGCACATGGGGAACACTCCAGTGACCATGGCAGGTTTTTATTAGGATTTGACTGACTGCCCATGGTGCTCTTTGAGCAATGTGGGATTCCTGTATCAAAGAGACAAGTAGCCCCCATGGGAACAGTCACTCTTGATACTGCAGAAGAGACATGGCCATGCTACAAAAATCAAAAAATCTACCTGTGCAAGAGGGTTTGAAGAGGAGAGAGGGAACAGTGGTGGTGTGTGTTGCTCATCAGCCTGATGCAAATACGGAGATACTTGGGATACTTCAGGCAAAGATATTTCAGAATATCTTGTTCAGGAAGCACCAAAGGTCCATTGATTTTAATACTTCATGATAGGTCATACATGGTGTTTCAGTTCAGGAACTCTTATCTCTCAAGGAGAAATAGTTTACAAAGTCGAGTAGGAGGCCACTTACCACTGTCAAGGTAGTCCTTCCATTTATTGAAAAATGGAGGCTCCTAAAAATCTTGCAGTTGTCATTACTGATCTAATATCCCATCTAATTAATTTTCTTGATTTTTTTTTAAAATACTCTGTATTATTCTGTTGGATCACAAAGCACTGCTCCCCTAAAAGTGCCTTGGCATTGCCTGCAAATTGAATGAGTCATAAATAAAAGCACTGAATAACATTCCATTGTATTTTGTAAGGAACCATTTGCAGTGAGTTCCCACGCTGCATAATACATGAAAGACTTTGTTAATTAATTGCCTACCTCATTTTCTAAAGGTTTTTCTCAACACATCTTAGGACTTGCTATTTTCAGCCCATCCCTTATCAAATACATACTTAGGTAATTGAAGCTTCATACTAAGTCAGGAATTTTGCATGCTTCCGTTTAATCATGTCAAAGCTCTAACCCATGCTGCCTTTGTAGATGATCCATATTAGAACCTTATTATGAATTGAATGTACCTATTTATATATGAGCAATTAAATTGCCTTGATAGAAGAAACGAGCATGGAACATGTAGGACAGGCAACATTTATTTTTCTGATTGTTGTCATTTTGATTTGATATGCTCTTTGGAGATTATATTTTAAAAACACTAGTTTGCTGAAAGGAGAATAATTGAAATTCTGGATATTTAAAGAATATTCCATCTGGAGACTACTGAAGAAAGTTTTTAAAAAAGCCAGTTTTTCACTACAAATTATCCCCCCCAAAAGTTTTTATTTAATGCTTTTTATTTCCTTTTAAGACTTCAAATTAAACATGTGTCTTTGTATTGTAGTGGGGATACTCAAGTAACAGTCATGTTTCCTGAAATCCAGGTGAATCAGAAGTCGTATATTGGAGTAGTCTGTTAAATGGAAAGCCACATGTTGGCTTGATGATAAGCCATCATTTTATTTAACCCACGTTGCTGTAAATATTATATATGTGTATCTTAAAACTGAAACAAATTATGTAATAAACTACTAAAAAAATGAGACTTCAGAAAAGTCTCAAAAGCTGAAATAAGCTTTTGAGAATTTACTCCAGCAACTATTCTTTCAGCAAATGTTCTCAATAAAAATCTAATAGGCATTGTTCCTTTTTGTTGTCCTTTGTTTTTTCTCCCAAAGCTAAATGTGCCAGGCATTGTAATGAATTCATTACACATAGATGTCAGAATTGGCTTTGGCTCTTCACATTTGCTAACAGGTAATGAGCTAGAACAATTGGCAATCTATGCAGATTTCTTACTGAGAGGCAGTTTCTTTAATTTGAACAGATGACCTGAGGACAGGGTCCATTAGCATAACCATAGTTGTTGTGCAAGGGGGTATTTAGCAAGAGGAGTTTCTTAGTATTTTTCCTTTTCTTTTCTTGGACAGAAATAGATGACATTTGATTTTGCAATTAAAGCCAAGAACACTTTTGTCAAAGACGGTGTTTCACTAACAGAAACCCCTAAATAATCTTGACACCAAAATCTAGAAGTATGAGTTTTTCATGTGGAGTATCTTTACTGGTAAATTTTGTAATGATCATCCCACAATATATCACAAATAAGTTGCTTTTTGACTTAAAATAGTAAATACCAATTACAGGACATAGGGATCAGAACCTGGAGTGTGGCACTGTCTTTTAAATGTAATTCTGAAGGCAACGTAGACTAATTGATTTGCATCCTTCCTAGGCATTATTTCCCTAAAATTTCAACTGCAGTCATCTTCATAATTTCCTATTTTTCATTGTTATCTATCTGTAAGGATTTTTATCTCATGTTTCCATCTATCCAGTTTTGTTGAGGTTGAATATAGTTTTTTAAATAGCAGTGAAAATACCTGGAGTCACATTTTATACTGGAAGGGTCAAAATGTGGTGTGTAAGTTGCATATTGCAAGAAGTATAAACATAACTATTAGGATAATTTGTTAAGTGCTGACAGCATAATACAAAATAGGAAGACATGGTGCATGTTTTAAAACAGCTTGTAAGGGTTAATTGCTGCCTCTGGCTAAGCAGGAACGTAAATGGAGAAGAAAAATCTCTACAGTTCATAGTTTGTAGTTAAAAGTTTCCTTGGGTGGTAGAGACCAGGCTTTTGTGGAAGTGCTTAGGTAACACAAAGATAAATAGAGGAAAAAAAAAGAAAGAATTGGAAGGAAGATAACAGAATCACAACAATCTGAAGGATTGTGACATTTCTGTGCCAAACCCTGTATTGTGTTTTCCTGGTTTCTATGTGTCCTACTTGAGTTCCTGCCTGTAAGCTGTGGTACTGCTTCCATTGCCTTCTTTGGTCATTATTTTAAGTAGGAAAGTAAGAAAATGAAAGAAAGGCAATACATTTTGCTTTCCATGCTATATAAATGTTAGGATTGTGTCATCCTGTCCATGCTAACCACCAAGCTTTTAGCTCTCCTGAAAGAGTTTAAAAAATGAGGGATTCAGTGTTTGTTATCCCTTGTAAGGACTTAAAACATTTTGCTAAATGAGCATAAGGGAGTACATTGTAATGCTGAAAATCCTTCTAAGAAGACAAACTGTGTATCTTCAATTAGTTCCTCTGCTAGTGAACTACTAATGTAGAAAATAAGGAAATAGGATCTATTTTCCAAACATAAGCATAAAACTTATGTCTGAAGACATTTTCCTAAAGCCTGGCTATTTTCAGTTCTTAAGAAGTGCTACTTGCAGGAAAAATGGCCAACCTCTTCATAAGCAGGTATATTTGAAGAGTGATGAAATATGTTTTAAAATGGAAGCAAAAACTTTTCATGAATTCACAGTATTAAATCCAGTACACTGAATCTAGTTCCATTTTACTCAATTTTTCTCACATTCCTTTGACCTATAATAAGACTTTCTTCTCAAATAGAATCTTGAGTGGTCTCTGTGCTTTCTCTGCTGGCTCCTGAAGGCTTGTTTGCACCCAGAAGATAATTCTAAGGTTTCCATTTCTTCTTCTTTCTTGCCCACATGAAGCAAAAAATCGGTTCACATACCCTTGCTTGTGTCAAAGTTTAAAAGGAAGAAAATCTTTTGCTTGCATCTCTTACTGTCCTGAATTTTCTTGCATTTCTTCTTTCCAGAACTATTATTTTTATCAACTTATTCCTGATTTTAAAATTTCCTGGATATGCTGGAATAACAGAGGAGGTTTATTTTTATAAAAGAAAACCTAGAATTACATGTGCTACAGATGGAATGCCTGATTTAAAACTCCATCTCATTCAAACATCTTGGTTTAGCAAACCTTAATAGCAGATGAAGTCCAAAGTAAAGACAGGTGCTAACTATTCCTCTGCTCAAACACAGTGGATAAACTGGAAAAAATTACTAGATATATGCATTCCAGTTCTGAACAAATGAAGACTCAAGTAAAACACTGGACTTCATCAGAGTGTTAATAATCACTTGATAAGAGAAACGAAACTTTCTGCCTTTCAGCAAAAAACACAAAAGAAATCAATAAGAAAGTAATTGTGGTCAAAACGAACTCTGTAGAAAATAAGCTTCCTATGCATTTGTCTGTGGTTTGGGGTTTTTCCATTTGCTTGTTTTTTGGGTTTGTTTTTTTTTCACTGTGTCCCCTTTGTGTTTTTTTCAGATCTAAATTTATCTCTACTTTGAAACGATTTGGTTTTTCAGTTTGTGGCTGAGCCAGTCACATTTCTTCTGAATACACAGTTTTTCCTGCATGATGGTGGGTGTCAAAGATTTGTCTTTGGCACATTAAACACAGGTAAAAGAACAGAATGGATCTTGTAATTTCTGTTTGGTTCTTGAGTATACAGTAATGTGTTTTACTAGAAATGTGGTAGTCTAGATTTTCCATACAGCCTTTGCAAATTTTCTAGTATTAATGTTAAAAATAAGAATTACAATTTTCTGCCTTCCCTGATGGTCATGAGATAGTGAAATGATGATCATTTACGAGGTAATAGCTGCTTCAGTCAGCTGTGGCCGACTCACTTGTTTTTTTGGTTGGGGTTGCTTTTTGGTATCAACTTTTTGAATGAAAGAAGGACTACAGCTGATAAATTGTTCAGATGCACATTCAGAAGTGCTCATTGGAAGCTCATATCTTTCTGGCAATGTTCTCATGAATATAGAATTTGTTAAGAAAAAAGCAGAGACTATTTATTTATTCTTACTGTGTTATGAAATGCAATAATTGCTTATCTCAACCCAAAGTTTAAATCCAGATCTTACGTTGAAATAAGTTGAAGTAGTTACGTTACTTTTTGCGCTGCTGGTGGTAATAGGAATTATGCTGTCAACAAACTAAGGACAGATAGCAGCACTTAGGTGTTAAAACAAGCTGTCATTTCTCTAGGTCTTTATTTAGTGCATAATCACAGGAGGTCTGTTGTAAAGAGATTACAGAACTCTGTAAATGAAGCTAGAGAACATGCAAAAAAAATTGCCATCTATACACCAACTGTTAAAGAAAGTTTAAGGTAGCTTGTCTTGCATAATTTTCAAAAAATGAACATAAGGAAGTTATAAGAAAGATTATTCAGTCAATTGGTGCCAGATTTTCTAGAAAAAATGATTGGATTACTAATTTACCTGCAGGTTAATTTTGTAAACTGCATTCTATGCAAATGATGGATGTACCTTGCCAATTTTTTAAAAATAAACTGCCTCAGGAAGCATGCATGAGTAGTGCAAAATGGTGTAGCAAAACTATGAAATTCTCTTTTTTTAATACAGAGATTACTAGAGCAGTCGTATCAAAGTGCACTGCATGGTGGTAATTAACAAATGTAGAGACTAAGTGTGTGGCCATCAATCATCCTAAAGAATTAAAGAAAAATCAATTAACTATTTAATTAAAAGTCATTTGATGGCCTCAGTTATTCTGTTTAAATAAGATCATAAATTCACTTCCCAGTTTAGAATTTAGACCAATTATTTAATTAAAATGCCAATGAAATATTGACCTGGTGAAAACTTTATTCTAGGTGTTTTAAATATAGATTATCAAATTATCTTAACAGCTTCATATCCCATGAAATATGAACAGTAGTGTTCCTTTTATTTTGTAAAATATTTTTACTGATGGTGAATTATTATGCTATAGTACAAACAACTTTTCTGGGAGAAGAGTGCTCAAGCTATTTTTGTCTGTTCTGCAAATTTTTAGCTTTTACCTGAAGACTCTTTTTCTTTTACTCACCTACAGTCCACGCACATTTTCTTTCTCTTTCTTCTAGTGAGAAGGCATGCTAGAAGTGATTTTACTATTTTTTGTCAATTCTTTTCCAAATGTCTTTGCTGCTGTGGGTTGTCCTTTCCGTATTTACAAGAGGAATCTCAGTTCTTGATTGAGGTCTGCCTCTTGTCTGTGGGGATTTCCTTGATTCAGATTTTGAATCTGCAAGATGCCATTTAGCCCTCTAGGTTGTTTTTTAAAGGCAAGTAAATGAATGTTAAATAGAATGTTATACTGTTTAAAAATATAAATTAATTAACTAGTGTTTTTGTTTGATTGGGTTTTAACTTAATTTTTTTTAAAGTGCTGTGAAGCTGTAGACTTCCCCCTTGCACTTTCATCTGCCCATATTTCTGCTAGTAGAGGTTAAAAAAACCTACTTAATATAAAAAGAAATAAGCATTAAAACTTGGAATGTTTTCATGGCTGGAGCAAAGAAAATGGAGGAGAAAAATACAGTCTATAAAATGAAACAGTACATTATCAGTCTTGTCTTGCCACTGACATACTTAAGACAGTGGGGGCCCTAATAGCAAAGAAATTACCACCTTCCCTGCTTCTGCATTCTGCCTTGGCCACAGAAGCGTCTGCAGTAATGAACATATGTTTCCCCATTGCTGAAGTACAGGTTCCTGATAACAGAAGGTTATCAGCCTTATCACCAGTTGTCCTGGATGGGAAGAGAGGAACTTGGTCTAATTAATTTCTTAGGTGTCACTTGGTGCTGGGACAAGTGCAAACATGTCAAGCAGAAATGGAGTGTCCAAGCTAACTGAAGCTAGTTAGCAGTTAGCAGTGGGTCTTTGCCACTGTAAAATATATTACAAAACTTGGAGTGATCTTTTTGCATTTCTCTCGAGTAAATTTTAGTTTGCCCTCCTTTGTATGCGTATGTTGAAATATTTCTAACAGGCCCTACTCAACGGGGGTGGAAAATAGAACTTGGGCTCATGATCATCTATGTTTTAAGTGTCCCTTTGTGCCAGTGAAACCAATTTGAAGGTTTTATTTCTCACAATGGTCTCGCAGTAGAATATTGGAGAGCATGGACTCAGTGTAACACTTACTAAATTGGAAAATAATCACTGCATCGGTAATACAAATAAATCATCAAGTTCAGTGCCCCATCTTCCACTGTGCCTCTTGAAGGTGACAGAAGTATGCAGTCTTACTGCACAGCTCCTGTGTGTACAGGCACTCTGTCCCTGTCCGTCATTCCACGTGTAGCAGGTTTTAGTAGAAATAGGGCAGTTTGCACAATGTTAGTTGTTACGTTTCTGACACAAGAAAGTACCAATTTTTTGAGATTTATATTGCAAAACAAACTTGAACTATTTTTACAAAGCTCTGAAGGCTCCAGCTGATATCTGTGAGGACTTAACACTGGAAAATTAAAAATTTGAACATTGCTTGTTTTTTTCTTATATGGAAGCTATTCATTAAACTGACTTTTGCATTTAGACTGTGAAAAGATGGGGAAGATGCATAATGTGGTATCTTAGTCACTGGCCTATTGAAGGTCACATTAAATATTTTCTGTGAACAAATAGAAACATTATTGAATGAGTTTCCCGGTCTTTGGGGACTAGGAGCCTGCATCTTTCAATCCCTGAAAGCAAATTTAGCATTCATAGCCCTCCTTTCTTACGTTCCATTTGTATACAAAAATCCAACGTACAGCCAGAGAGCTAATGTGGTTTTTTTCTTTTAACCAAAGTCAGTAGGAGTGTAAAATTTTGTGACAGCTGAATTATAAACAGTCTCTATGGACATACACAGTACACTCAGTAGTTTTACTACAGAGTACATAAGATACATATACCATGGTACTTCAGATCAGTTGCTATTACATCTTGATGTCCTAACTAAAACTTGCCTATAGTATATGTAGTTTCAATGTACAAAAATACACTTCAAAAGTGATTAAATTGGTTGTCATGTTCTTTGAAACATTTTACATCCTCTTGTCTGTCAATATGTCTTATGGATGTGCTCACCTTTGAACACTTTTAAACATCAAGTTTCTTTTAAGCAATCATAGTCAACTGTTACTTGTCCATTTTTATTTCACTTGTAGGCCTTTATATTGCACCTTGTCATTTTGAGCTGCTTTACAATTTATTTTATAACACTCAACTATAAGACAAGGACTGTATCTTTCAGGGGTTTTTTTACTAATCCAAAATGATGTACTGCCTGATTTAATAGACCAGGTCATGAGCCAGGCTTGGTTCTGCTAGCTGGAGTTTATTTTTGCTGCTATAAAATGTGCATATATTCCCTTCTTTTTTTTTTTTTTTTTTCTGCCACTAAATGGGATGATTTTGTGGTTCCTCATTTTCATTTTGACTGAAATGCTAAGTTTAAAGATAATCTTACTATAAGAATACAAACTCAGTTTTTCTTTTATGATTTTTTAATTCAATTCTATCTTGCTCTTAGGTGATTGAAATGTGATTTTTTTTTTTCTTTTTCCTGTCTAGACCCTGTTGATCTAAGTTGTTTAAATAAGTGTCTGGCTACAGTCGACTAAAGATATCTTTTTACAGTGTTGCATGTGATTTTTATGGTGGTGGTTTGCTGATTGTTTCTTTTGTTCCCCTTTGTTTTAAATATTTTTTACTTAGTTCTGTTAGTTTTACATTAACTCTTGCAAACCAAGTTCTCACAGACCGTGGGAGTTGAGTTGGGTTCTTCTAGCAGAGGCATCAACAGCACTAAAGACTGCAGCCCACCAGTTCTGCTGACAAGCATTGGTTCTGTAATGGTTTCTCTATCATCCAGACCATAACAGCACTGTGAGCAAAACACAGCAGCAGTTTATCGTTGGGAGAACACGAATTCCTTGCTGCTGCTGCCTGTCAGTTACCCTAAATTAAATAGACAAGGATGAGTTTCTGCAAATTATCCTAAGGCTGTGTGTCCATAAGTACCAGGTACTGTAGCATATTGATGACCAGGACATGGAGTCCTGCCTCTGTCCCATTTCCTGCTTTGTTCCTTCCTGTTCTGAGGCTGTGTATTATACTGCTGAAAATGTCATGAAAATTTTCCCAAAGAATTTAGTTTTCCCTAATGCAGCTGTGAATCCTCTTTTATATCTAAATTATTTAAATTTTGGGATATTTTTTGCTGTATATAACTTAGTTGTACTGAGGATCTTTTCCTCACATTTTCCTGAGATTGTAAAAACAATGTGTTTTCTTCTAAACCATGTTCAAACACAGAGTTTAAAGCTTTTAGGTTTCCATAGATCAGTTTTGTAAGTGCTATGCGGTGGGGTGGGGGTTTTTTTGTTTTTTGGGTTTTTTTTGGGTTTTTTTTTTTGTTTGTTTTTTTGGGGTTTTTTTGGTTTTTTTTTTGTTTTGTTTTGTTTTGTTTTTTTAAAGAAATGTCAAATTATAAATTTATTTAGCAAAGTAAGTTTTAGAAAGGTGGTTTTTTCATAAAATTGAGTGATTGTAGGAGCCAGAGACTAACAGAAAAACTCTATTACACTCCTTGGAAATAAGAATCATTACTCTTTTAGTAATTATCTATGCCATTTCCTTACTTATGAACCTTTTCCATCCCTTCTGATGGAGTCTGCATGTAGCTTTTATTTTGAACAGTTTTTGTTCTGTTTTAAGCTTAATTTAGCTATTTATGTGTAATCATACTTTTTTTTTGTCATCTCACAATGTAAAAGAAGGGGATTTATTTGTTACATAATCTTCTACATTTCTTTATATTCCTTTTACCACTACTATAAACTTTAATTTTGTGAAGTATTTTAGTTTATGCTCTCTGTGAAAGGTGTAATATTGTATTAAATTTTATTGTTCCCTTTTAGTTTGTGAAGACATCTGTTAAGTGTACTAAATTGTTTTAATGTATGGCCATGGCTATTAAAAATAATATGGGACCATAAACCACTAGGAACATATATTTATAGCAAAAAGTTTGGTGATAATTATCTTTCATGCTGCGTGATGAATGTTTCAGGATGTAAGTGATAGCAATTTCTAAGTGATAAATCTCTCAGGTTTTATAAAGGCTAAGAGCAAAACTTTTGCATCAAAAGCTGTCATTCTCTTCTGGTACAGCTATTTGTTAAGGCAGCCTGAAAAATAATTCTTTCTTTATAATGACATCTGAAGTTTCACAGCATGATTATTTTATTAGTATTTCATTTTCTGAACAGACCTATGCTAAAGGTAGTTTATCTAGCTTCAGCCTTATGTGGAGACCATTAGTGAGGCAAAAAAAAATGATAACGTGGAAAAATTATCTGAGCTGTGGATTGTATTGCTGCCACATATTGAGAGAGGGTGATAAAAGCTTTGCCTTCTCACTGCAGTTTTCCTTGAAGTGCATGTGAATTTTATTAATCTGAAGTTTCATGGCATACTTTTTACATCATCCTTCCTATAAGATAATATACATGAAAATTTGGACATATTTAAAGTATGTATAACGTAAGTAGAACTTTTCTAGATGAAGTTTTGACCTTGAAAACTTCTAGAACCAGTAGGGCTTTGTTACACAAAGGCCACTGCTTTTGCCATTAATCATAACAGACTGTGCCTACAGCTATTGTTGCCTTTTCCAAGTGAATTATTAAAGATATAGGAACATGAAGAGTATTTATTGCAGATCATTTTATCAAGCCAAAAGGGCAGAAGTCATTTGTACAGACTGCAGCAAAAGGGATGTTTTTCCTGTCTTCATTTACAGTAGGCCTCCAACTTAGTGCTTTTAGAATATGTCAGCTTAGAATCAGTCTGCTATTAAAGGAGGATTTGATAAACAAATTGCTAAATATTACCATCTTCATTTAGAGAAGTATCTTCATGGTCCTCTATTCTAACCCATGTCAACTGAAACTCCTTGCATATTTAAGGAGTTCTTCTATTCCTCTGTATTTTTGGAAGCTTGCAGGATGTCGTCACAAACTCCTAGGGGCTATTTGTTATATAAAGAAACAAATACTTGGCTGCTTTTTTATCTTAATTAAATCTTCATTGATGGAATGATGTACTGATTTATACCTCACAGACATGCCAGGATCTTGAGGTTTTAAGTTGAAATGCTAAAAATAATTTTTAAAACAAAATGAAAATTGAATAGCAATATTACTTTCCCAAAAAGCTCATTGTTCTCTTTTTGTTGGGTTTAATTAGTTAAACCAAAGCCAGAAAAAAAAAAAAAAGTATAATCAGCAGTCATAAGAAATACATCATTTATATGGGAGACAAATATAGATAATGAAGAACTGCTGAGGCAGTCAAACTGTGGCCCGTTAATGATGCCTGCCTCAGTCACTGAGCAGGTGGATAGGATTTTCCTGGGGAAGGTGTTCATGAGAATGCTGGATGCTGTACTAGGATGCACCAAGTAGGAATTTGCAGTAAATATGCAGAATTCCATTTACTGGAAATACTGATTGACGCATCCAATGTTTATTGTCGTTCAGAATGGAGAATTGTAATTTCAGGTTGACTAACGGGAGTTCCTGTGAAACGCCATCTTGTTTTGTGTATGTCTGAAGAGGAATATTTGCCTATTCAGCTTCTGGTACTTCAGAATTAGATTTGAATAGAAGTACATTGTGGGGCAGAGGGAAGACAGGTTTCTTCAGAAAGTTCAGAACAGAGTGGAACCACAGAGGTGAATTGATTCCTACAGAGAAAACTGGAGAAACTTTGAAACCCATCACTACTTAAGTGATCTTGAAGAGTCCAGAGGTAAGTGAGTGCAAGTGCTAGCTACATCATTCTCTTGTGCACCCATTAAACATGTTCAGATGGCCTATAGATGACATTTTATATTATATGTGCATAAAAACATAAATATAGATAGGTGTATGTTATTACTGTCTGTTCAGTCTTCAATCTTAGTTGGTTGAATGCCATCAGTTCCACAATTAGATGCTATTTTTGTTAGTCAGTCCTTGTTATCAGTCTAGGGATGCAAGTGTTCCCCAAAACCTGTTTATAATGCCCTTTTTGTCAATGTCAAACCAGAAAGGTTTTTAAGTTACCATATATGCTAAACAATTAATTGCATAACGATTTGCAGATTATGTTTCTACGAGAATGCACTGATGATGTGGCCTGACAGATACTACCAAGATGTACTCTTGTAGCATGGCAAATTAAGTTTTAAAAATGTTTGTGCCACAGTTACCAGCTTTATTCAGCCATCTCATATTCAGTGCTTGGGTCTGTAGGAGGATTGCAAGTGAGAAGATATCTCATCTCAGAATGAACTACAAAAATATAGTATTAGAATATTCATAGTACTTAGCAGTCCAGTGGCTGCTAAGCCATGCATGCTCTTTGCTTTCTTTGTGTAGGTGTAAAACTTGAGTTTGAAAAATTCTTGTTTTGTGTGCAGTGTCTCTCATAAGTTCAGTTCCCTTTTTTAAGGTGTTTTTACTCTCACTATTTGACTAACATAGGAAAATTTTTTTCATGTCGTCAGTGTGAAATTAATACTTATTTTTCTGGAATATTGCTACAAATGGAAAACATGCTTTTAAAACCAGCATGTGCATTTTTCTCCCTGGAACAAGTGAAAAAGTTATTTTTCTTTTCAAGGTGATAATTTATACGTAAGGTGCTGTAAACAGATGCTTATATTGCATATAATAACTTGCAGATTTTCTCTTAATCTGAAAACCCAATTAAGCATTGCCAGATAAGCTGCTAAACCCTCTTATGGAGAAACATGATATAAATTATTCTATACCTTCCTCTGAGAAGAAAAATCAGGAAAGCAAATTAATTTGTACCTCGAAAGAGGAATGTAATGAAACATTACAATACAGACTTTGAGAAGAGGGTATAATGATTTTATACATCTGTATTGTTTTGAACTGGATTTTTATAATTGTCCAATATTATAGCTTTTGCAGTTTTTATAGGCTTTCAGTGAATCCTTTTACTTAATGAGAACAGTACACAGTGTTGGAAGAAACATGAGAATGCTGTTTTTCTGAGGGAAAAAACAAAGGAATATTAAAGGACTTCCATTTCTCATGCAGTATTAGTTTAGGAACCCCTCTTTCAAAGGAGTCTAAATACACTAAATTTGAGAGCTTGCAACAGTGTGTAGTCTACTCCAGAGCTTTATTAGATTTTTCTCATGGTCTAACCATGCATCTTGCAGCAGTTGAAGGCTATTTCTTTTTTACCTGTTCATCAGTTATTTTTCTTTTACATGTTTTAGAAGAGCTCTTGAACTGCAGCTCAGCTTTTATTTGTATATGAGAGCATTAGTTTGAGTATGAGAATAAATTAATAATGAAGATATCCAAAACAACGAACAGTAGCACAAAGATGGTGACAATGATTAGAGATGGTACTTTGAAGCCTGCTCTTGGCATTTTGAAGCTTGGTGGGATTGTCTGAAGTCTCTTGGAAGGATTCCTGTTTTCCAGGGTGCTTCCAGGCATGTGTGAAGTCCAGGGAATGTCAGTCTTACTTAGTATTTTAGGTTTAAGCAAGTAAATTTAGGCCATGCAAGCTGCTGGGCCTGCATGGGCATGACCATCAGAGCACTGCCCAGTGGGGCACTGTTGCTTTCAGGGCCAGGTACATGAGTTACATACTTCTGAATGGGAACTTGGCAGGGATTTAAAATGCATTAAATGTGTGAGTGACGAAGCAGACATCCAGATTGTTAGCAAATTGCATGCTAGTATATAATAGATCAGATAACTATATTACACATCTTGTTATTGTATTTAACTCCTGATATAAATTAGGTGATTTTTTTTAGGTACATAAACCAGGTAGACTCAATACACATATTTTTATATTATTAAAATTGGGGGGATAGATCTAGTATTTCTGAAATACTTTGCAGATTGAAGCCAGCATGTATGTTCTGTGATGAAAATTAAGTTCTTTGAGAATTTTGGTCATCCAAAATGGGAGAACCAAAACACAGATAAAGTTTTGAATAGTCTGAACTATAAATTTAAAAAGTCCCCTCCTCCTCTTGAATTCTATGGTGGATTTTGATTGTAAAAAACAGTAGATTATTTTAGAACTTAATGACTAAGTGTCATGGTTAGAAAATGGTTAGAAAAGAGCTGCAATATAATGCTCTCTCAGCAGAGAATTTCATTATAAATAAAAATATGCACTTGGCTTAGGTAAGTATATATATCAATATTAACAGGCATTTAAAATCTTGACTTTAATATGTTTCATAAATTTCTTTCTGCCAAAGGTGGAAGTCTGTAAGCCACTAGTAATGCTTTTGAAGCAAAGTAATACAGAAAATATAGTATAGTACTCCCAGAAGATGAAGGTGTGAATTTTCCCATACATCATCTTAATGGCAACATTTTCTACAAAATGACATGGGGCACTCCTTTCATATTTCATGACTTTTATTTGCCCAGCTTCAAAATGCCAAATGTTCCAGTGAACAGCACTTTAATATTCATGGATTTCTGGGATGGGTTTGACAGTTGTCAGTTAGAAAAATGGCTTAACTAGGTGGAGTATGACTTGTGATTTCTTCTTCATACTCAGCCACATACCCAAACATGCAACACATAACTCCATGTTTGTCTTTCACAGAAAATATAGTTCACAAATGAGTGTTCTTTTGCCATCACACTTGACTATGTTGATTGAAAATGCATTTTCACTGTATAAATACCTTAGAGGAAAATATGCTATAACCCAGGGGGTAAAAAATCCTGATCAGCACTAAAACTGTAAAATGATTTAAAATGGTAAATATGACTAAAATAGCATTATCATTAATTTATGTTATCAAGGAGGCAAATAGAAAGCTAAACTACAGGCAGCCATTTTCCAGCCAGCTGAGTTATTTGTGTAAGAAAGATTTTTGAAGAGATTAAAGAGGAACCCAGAGTGTTTCAAAACAACAGAAGTTCTGGTGGCTGATCATGTTAGTACTGTATTGTTAACAGCAGGAAAGCATAAACTAAACAAAGGTTCAGAAATTAATTGGACTAGTATGTAAGAAAAATCCAATGTAGATTTGTGGCAGAACATGTTGTTCTTAGTGGAGGAAGCAGAGTGAACCTAAGACTCATCCTAGTAGATGAAGCCCTGAGCAGTTTGGATTTTTTATAACTTTTCACACACTTCCCAGAATAAGAAAAATAATGTCAGTATGAAAACTTAGAAAGTATATATAATATCAGCTCCTTCTAGTTTGTCAGGTAATCAATAAAAGTGAGGTGTGAACATTTGTGTTAAAGAAAATGTATCGTTTGGATTACCCAGAAGTACTTGATATAAATTAAGCATGAAAATGTAAGAAGTTAAGAATCTAAACCAAGGAAAACATTAAGTGATCAGATAAAGTGAGAAATAGTGTATTTTGTAAATGACAGTATAAAAGAGGCAGGAAGCTCTTTTTTAGTTTTGGCACAAAATATTTTAAGGAAGATCCAGGATTTCATGGGTGTGTAAGATGGAAAAGTGCAATCTCTGTCATTAGTGTAACTTAACTCTCTTTAAATGAAACAAAAAACTCCATGTCTGAATTCTATATTAATATTTTTGCACTTTGAGCTCTGGTTCTGTCAAAACTTTAGGCAAACTGAAAAAAGCTCTTAGGTTGTGGGGTTTTTTTTTTGTTTTTTGTTTTGTTTGGGGGGGAGGGAGTTGTGTGTTTGTTTTTTAATTAGATTTTAGTTTTATTCAGCAGTTTAGATTCAAGCATAAACAGGATTTAGAGATTTATCACTAGAATTTCATGATAGAATTTCATATCCAGCTCAGACCAACAGCTAACTACTTTAAACTAGCAATTAATAAAATTTCTTCCCTGTGTCTGAACCACAAGTTAGAGGACTTTTCTTTGAGCTTTAGGTCTCAATTAGAATTAAGATCCCAAGGCAGTGCAGATTTTGTGACCCAAATTGCATAATGAGATGTATACATTTTAAAGGTGTTCTCAACCAGGTTGTGATTCTGTTTCACTGGTGCCTCAAATAGTGTGCTGTACAGAGGTGCTTTTTCCTCTCTGCATTTTATTCAGTGCTGAATTGGTCCTCATATCCCTTGTGGATTTCCACTTAAGGAATTCTGTGAAATCATGTCTATAAACTGCAGATGCTGTATACTGCAGGCAGATTGCACAATGGGGCATCCTTGTCAGTTCTTGACCAAAAATATTTTCTGCACTAAATTGACTATGAAATTTTTATAATATAGAGAATTCTTCATCATTTCTTGTAGTTTACTGCTATGTAAGTTTTTTTATTTAATGATAGATCCTGAGCAGGGGAGTTACGCACGCTCATGAGTAGTTGCTTTGCCATACTGAGAGCTTTGTGGAGCTAACTTTATGCAAGGTTTATTTCTGAAAACTAAATAGCATCTTCTTCAAATCCATCTGTAATCAGGGAAGCACTTAACAAATTATTTAAAACACCCAGCTTTTTTAGTAGTCAGTGAAAAGGTAAGGCATCTAAACTAAGTCTTGAATTCTGAACAGAAGGTTTAGGCTTGATATGAGAGAGAATCAATCATAAACTTTCTCTTCAGTTGCAAAATCTGCGAAACAAAAATCTGATCTCTTCATTATATCAACCACAAAGTCTGTGGCGGGGACATTAATCTGTGGAGTAATTCTGGGTTACTCCATGATTATTTATTTGTCTTTTAGTTACTTTAGGAATCTAATACAGGTTTTTGTAGCTTCTGGAAATGTTTTGGCTTTTTATTATGCTTACTCCATGTAAAAATGTCTTTCTGAAGAAAGACATTTGATTTGTTGCACCTGTTTTACCATTAGAGAACTTGTACTTGAATGCATGCATTGTTGTCAGTGCTACAGATAATTAAATCTTGAGAGAGAAGGACAGCGGGGGATTAATTGTTTTCATTAAGAAATTAGCATGAAGTTTGATAAATAATGATGAGAGTAGCCATGAAGTGTTACTATACTGACTTACTGTTACCATTCATCAATAATTATTGGCTTTTTCTGGACTTAAATACTGATCCTCTGTATACTTTTGTTCATGTGTATATAAATTCAAATGAACTTCCATTAACTTCAAAAGAGTTCTCATAAAATTATATATTCATAAGCTTTGCAGAAGTGGCATTTCAGATTATTAATATTCTAGATAGAAAACAGAGAATTAACTTCCACCTGGCATTAGCTGAAATAAAGCCATAGATTTCCATGATACTGAAGTGATTTATGTCACTGGATCTTTTTTTCCTTAAAAGTTTTTAGACTTGATGATTATAAAAATTTGAATTCAGTCAGTCAGTATTAGCAGTATTCAAGGTCAGCTTTCGCACAAGCAGAGATGGGAATTCGAGGAGATTATGCAGATACTGAGGTGGCTGTGTTTATCCAGGCATCCCCAGTACACACGTACCCTGCCTTTTTCACGTAACACAGCTTTATGTTACATAAGTAATATTTCATGTTCCAGAGTATTTTTTTTTTTAATATTGCAATTCTGTAGTTGCTGTTGTTTGATGTCACATAATCAAGACATTTTTCAGTGCTGTGGGACTTAAGTAAGGAATACTAATTGGGTTCTTTCATCATCTGGAGGAAGAATAGGTCACTAGAGACTATAACATTCTCAGGAGACATGCCATTATACAACAGGGACATCTCTGAGAAATTCTTTGACATGGCAGTATTTCATAACCTAATTTGCCCAAAGCCGTAGTCAAATTTATTGTATTCCAGCACAGCTAGTAAATCTGCCATCAGTCTGTCAGTTACATCAGTAAAGGTCCCTTTTCTCAGGTGTCAGTCCATAAATCTTTCATTGTATTTATTGATTGAGCCACAGATTATTTCACCTCTGGCCTTCAGAGCAACAAGAATATTTTTTTTGTCAAAAAGAATGTTAAATGCAAATTACAATAACATATGATGAAAATGTCTGCATCCTGTTGACATGTATTGTCCTTGATGTAATTAATCTTATTTACTTCCCTTGTGAATAAAATTAGCAAACTGTGGAATTTTTTTGTGAATTTGCAAGTGATCTTGTTAAAAAAGGTGGTATATTTCAGTGGAAACTCTTGAAGTTTAAGTTATAATCTAGCATGTTCCGTTTAGAGCATGTAGTACTTAGTATATGTTCAGAAAACAGCACGAAAGTGAGTGCAGGAAAGATGGAACTTGCTGCTGTTGTATGATGTGTATACTAAAAAGCCATGAAAGTGTAAAAGGCACTGGACTTTTGCTCATTTTCACTTGCTAATTTTAGTGTAACAAGAATCAGTTACAATAATTTTGAATTAAAGGGAGAAAAAAAGCTGCACCAGTTAGCTCTGAAACAAAAATATCAAAGATCTGTACTTTGAGAGCAGTTGATCACAGCAGTAACATTTTCAGTGATATACATTGCCCATATGGCTCTGTAATTTTCTATCAAGCTTCTGTCTTTCTTTATACTACTTCATCATAGACTTGGTCAAGTTTGATATTTTAGAATTTTGAACAGATCTTATATTTTAGCCTTTCTTATAATGAAGTAGAACCCATGAAAGGAGGGGATTGGATTTTTTCAGTGACAGGCTTAGTTTGTTGTGTAGCTATTTTTGGGGTTTTGTGTTGTTTTATATAAAGTAAGAATATATTAAATTAATAATTTTAGTTAAGAATATGACAATGAAACATGAAATTTTAGAAACATATACCACAGGCATGTGCTTTTCCATATTATTCATTCATCTTATTAAAGAGTCTTCCATATTATTAAGAAAAAAGCACGTTTGTGTGAATGTATTAATGTGAATATTAGCAAGCAATGATAGATAATGAGTCATGCTATTGCATGGAGCACTAACATAGCAGTGACACAAGTCATCAGGTACAGCCTTCACCAGAGGCTGGTTTTGACCTTTTGTATAATGATGAGTTTCTTAAAACTGTATGAATGTGAGATTACAAAGGGAAGATTGCAGTCTGCATGTGTTCCTTCTCTATTCCTTGGCAGGAAGGGTTCTTTGAAAGTATCTAAAATGTTAGTAGGTATGAAGTCCATGAAGATGAGAAGATAGACTTTAGGAAGTGAGCTGAACATGTAAATCCAAGCCAATACCTTTTATTTGACTATGTATCAATTGTGATGACAGACTCAACAGAATTGCACAAAAATAATGACATTTCAGTTTATGATGTTTGAGAAGTCTGTGCTGAAGACTCAGAAGAGAATTTTGATTTCCAAATTTGGAGTTTAAAAATAGTATTGGTTGTATATTCTTTGCCTATGCGGTAATATCCCTACATTTGAAGTATGTGCCTATCCTCCTTTACAAAGATGTTGTACTGGTTTACATGTGCTGTGACTCAGTAAAATACTATACCTTTTCAATTATTTATTGAGGTCCTCAGTCCTGATGGATTCCTCAAAGCTGCATCTCTTGGCTCTTATTTCACCAGCTCTGCAGTCCTTATCTCCACATCAGCCATCTCTGCTCCCCATTGCACCCCCTCTCTGATGTCCTCTATCTCTTCAGAGCCTCCCCTTTGATTATTCATTGCTTTTCAATGCCCATTAATTGCTGTACGTCTCTAGCGCAGTCATCCAAAGCAGTCTGTGAGCTTCTCTCTTTTTTCTAACCTTAGCTTCCCAAAACTGGCATTGGCCTTTCCTAGCTATTTCAGATCTCCCTGAACCTATTGGGACCATCCCCATTACTGCAGATGTGTCATCCTTATTGCAAGGACACTTCTGTCACCTACATGCAGTGATGTTTTTATGTGGCTGTCATCAAATTAAATTCCTAGCAATCAGCAGGTAGAGAATAGAAAAAAAAACACAATAAGCTGTTGATCTTACAGCATCTCTTTTTTCCTGCCATATGTGCATGACTGTTTTTTAATTACTGCAGTATGAAAAGTTTCTAGTGTGTTCTGACTTAATTTATTACTTTCAGGTTGTATCCTAACATTGTAGCTGGTTGAACAGTAAACCTTTAGCAAAGCCCACTTCTTATCTTCCTACTTACCTGTTGGTATCTCTGTATTTTCAGTTAGTTCAACTAGACTGCTCATGATAATTAAGTGGCCGTACTTGTTAGCAGGGCAAAAGTTAAGCGTATAAGTAATAAACAAAGAGATATGCAAGAAGTAAGCTAGAAGTAGAGATATAATTTAGAAATTTATCATAAAGCCCAGGTCCTGTCATTATGCTGAAGAATTAAACTGAAAGGTCAATACTTTAATATTCTCTTTGCCTCATCACATATGCTATTAAATGTCAGGGCTTTACTAATGCGCATACTAAATTCATCTCCCATATTTTGGTCTCTCAGTCTTTGTCAGGGGCTGTTGTTTTTCCAGAGTGGCAGAAGACAGTCCATTGTTTTAACAGTTCCAATAGAAGGTGTACTCAGGGAATTTTGGAGGAGAAGATGAATCACAGGTTTTGTGTGATTGTAAAACCCTTACTAGGGACAGTGTTTCACAACATCATTACACTGAGCTTAAGCATGGAAAGGGTGTCTGCTGTCCTGCTACTGTCACTGTCACTGTTTAATTGACCGACCCATCAGTTGCTCTTCCTCAGTTGCTGTGTTCCCTGCACCTCTGTTGGTTTTCTGGTAAAAAAAAAGTTCACTGAGACAGCTGTGCTTGAGTCTAGCTTAGTCTTTTAAGTTTTGGACTTTGCTTTCAATTAATTTAAATTTGTCAGTTTAAACAAGACAAGTCTGTAGACTTTTCTCTCAAGGAATATATATATGTGTATATATATATATGTGTGTATATATATATATATATGAAGCAATTATGGTGGCTTAAAACATTCATTAAAATTCAAATTGAGACATAGTATACATTTATTATATAAGCAATAGGAAGATGCATACCACAGGATAAAAAGAAATGTGTCAAAAAGGTATATTAGTGGAATTTTACTTAGCTTTTTTTATTACTCCATTACCTGGAAAAAAATTCCAAATGTCTAAAGTAAAGCAACTGTTGAATGAATTGTTTAATGAATTGAATTAAAAAATCCTATATGTTGTTTTCATAAGAGTAAATAGATCGATTTTTGTTCCTTTTTAGACTGTAGCCTGATGCTTTTATAACCAAGAATGAGATAATATATTTCATTCCATTCTCAGATGTCTAGCACCTCTGCTAACCTGTAGCAGAGTTTCTTAGAGAACAGGGGCATGATTTTTTGGGCAACCCAGACTTACCCAGATCAAGAAAGCATTCAGGGCTAGACATGTCCAGTTTGCATGTGTTCCTTATAAGTCTACATCAATTTTTTTTCCAACTCCTAAAGGTTTGAAAAAGTCCAAATCTGTAGAAAACCTTCCTCTGCCATCTCAGATGCACTTTATTGTATTGGAACACGTGATCTCTCAAACCGACATTGCAATTTATCTCCTGGTGTGAAATCAGTTGTGTATCTAGGCCTTTAGATCAATAGAGAGTCTGAGCAGGGCAGTAGAGTTACTGATAGAGGGCAACACAGATTAAATTAAATCAGTACACATTCAATTAGGTTTAGTAGAGACATTTGGAGAGGACATGGCTTGGAAAAGAACAGGAGAATCGTGACAGCATCGCATTACTGCTGACAGCTGATATACACCTTAAATGTCTTCTAGATCTGCCCACAGAAATATTTATTGTTGCCTGGGATGAGTTTTTCGTGTGTGCATGGGGTGCAGTAGTAGTATAATTGCATATAAAAGCAAACAGTAATCTAACATTAGTAGAGTGGCAGTATGTAAAACACTTGATTGTTTCAAAGATACGAGTTTATGAAGCCTGCCAAACAGTTCGGTCTTTCTCAAGCATAAAGCTCTGAGGAACAGGGCAGAATTATCTGAAACTCTAAAACTACATGCTGCATGTAATATTTCAAAATAAATGAACAGAACAAAATGCAACAACTGAAGTATTTGTTTGAATAGAGGGATGGAGTCTAGCCAAGAGTTTTTTTCTTAACAAGAGAGTGTGACAAGATTGTCCCATTGGCGTTGTGAGTGATTCTAGACTGAAGAGTTCCTTGTCTCTCAATTGTGCACTGCCTGCTGTGAATTTTGTTTTGGTTTTAAAAGGTCACATGTTACACTAATTTAAATTATAGTAGATTGGATGGAGAAAGAAACAGAATACTAACAGATGATGATTATCCTTTTTTCAGTTTGTTTGTTTTGTTTTGTGTTTTGTTTGGGGGTTTTTTGGTATGTCAGTGCTTGTAAACTAAGCCACTATATTATGTTATCATGTGTTTAAAGCCTGTTTAGTCATCAGCAGTGGGTGCTGTGGGCTGTTTAGTGAATATAAATACCAGCTCACTGGCAGACTGAAATTTGGGCTTTTGGGCTCCCAGCCTCATCTGAGTTCCAGTCCCAGGAGTACTTGCAACTTCAGTCTCCCTGATATACTGACAGTGTTTTTCCTTTTTACTCCTTGGTGCCCTTACTGCACCATGATCTGTCTGGTAAAGCAGTCTTACCCTTGGTGGCAGGCTGCCATAGGAGAGCTAGAAATGGTCTTGGGTAAATGATCCTCAAATAAATTCTGTTACAGAGTTCCACATCGATTCATTGCAACCCCATCTGTTTTTCCCAGTAGCCTATTTCTGAATATGTTGAAGGTAAAAATCAAAAGCCAAAAGAATTAGGATTTTACAAAAATAATCTTCTTTCATCCTCTTTGCTGCTGGAAGGAAGAGCTCTGATCTTGCCCTCCAGCTGCTGCACAGCACACTGCTATCAGCTGAAAATGGAGGTATGATCTATATTTTACATGTTAGCATCATATATGTGACAGTCAGTCCATGGTGTGTTGCTAAGATTCCCCTGAGCCTCTTGTTTGCATGCCAGGTTTATCAGCCCTTGTTTTTTAACCAACCTCTTGGAAAACAATTAGTGCATGGCAGCAGTAAGCTGCATCTGAAACCTCTGCTGATGGTAAGGGCAGGAAGCTTGGACTTTGGATTTTCATTTCAGAAATTCTGTTCTGCAAATAGTAATGCACAAAGTTGCTTCTTTTTTGCAGAGTGATTTCAAAGCTACTCTTCTAGAGATTCAAAGCTGAGGTTAAGCATTTGTAAGATTCTATATTATCTACAGAATTTTTGATTGGAGACTCCCTGGCGTGCACCACATGTGAAAATATTGAAAAATTAGCTAGATATTTTTGAATTACTGGCTCAACAGAGAAAAAAAGCCCTGATGTCTAAAGTGTACACTGCTCACAGCTAGAAAGCAATTCTGTGTGATAAGTGTAAATGTGAAATGAATATGAAAAGATTAATGAAAATAATGAGAAAGTTTAGGAGCAGCATTGGTTTTAAATTTGTTCTGGGTAAAAAATATGTAATTATAAGTACTATAATCTTTTTTTGCTATAATTACATTCTGAAAATTAGAAGATAATTAGTGCTAAGGAGCATTCCATTTTATTCATTTCTTGCTACATGCTTTTTACAACCTTCTCAAATCATTACATGCAACAAAGTACTGCATTTAAAATGCGTAATCCACAGTATTCTAACCTCAGTGTGTTTTTCATGAGCTGAAAACAAGGAAGGACATTATTCCTGCTTTTAAAACCAAAAGAGGATCTTGCATTACATGTTTTCTCCTGAACATTGCTTTTTTGGGGGTGGTCTGTATGTAGAGTTCTCTAGTGGGTCAAAAGTAAGGAATTGTTCAAGTTCTGAAATGTAGCAGGTCTCCTGTGAATCCTGCTCACCAATGTATGTACCTATATTAAATGTTCATACCTATAAGGTACCATCTCTGTTATCAGCAGGAGAACATTCAAAGTTAATTCCTGATTGAATTTGAAAACTGAAATCTCCTTGTATTTTTTCCTTACTCTGAAATGGAACAGCATTTTCCCTGTTTTCCAATTTTGTAAATGAAAATTCTCAATCACAACTGAATTTTCTTTTGAAGCGTTATAGTCAGAAATAGTAAATGTAGACCAAGATACCTAGGAGTGCTTCATGCTTCACTGCTAATGACATCACTGGAAACTTATTTTGACAATGTTCCAGACTTGATGTTATGACATTAAATATTTTAAATACTAAAAGGTTGAAATTAATTTAGAAATACTTTAAATTATTCAGTTGCATTATTCAGTATATTACTTCAGATTAGGTTATATTGTATTAATATAGTGTAATTAGTACAAAAGAGTTGCTAACTATGATGTCTCAGTTGAAGAGAAAAGATAGCAGGTTAAAGCATCAAGAGGAAAAATGTGTGCTTGTTGCTGATCACAAAAAAAGCACATATTAGAATAATAGAATCTTTTGAATTCAGAAATTAATATACTTTATTCACTTACTACATTGCATGATAGCTTAGAAATTTACCTAGCTGTACCTTTTCTTGATGTTTTAACAGAGCTGGAATTTATGATTTGCTCTGTTACTTTTTCCTAGGCGTGTCTGTAAGCTGAGCTATTTGCTTGACCATATGATTTGGAAGTCTGAAAAGAAAGAGAACAGTTCATCTCTCAACCCCAACTTGAAGTCTTTCTGACAGTTAGATATGATACTTTACACCTCACTGAGTGACTATCGAGTGGAGGCACTGACGTCTGACACTACAAAGACTAAAATATTCATGCATATTAAAAATACAGAATGTAAGGAATAGTGCTCTCTACTTGCATTCAGTGCTAGGAGTTAAGCAAATATATTAATCATATCTTTGGAATCACTCTGTACCTTCAATCCCTTGCCCAAAACTAAAGAAATGGCGTGCAGCTTTTGAGCAAGTTTTCACCTTTGTTTTGAATGCTGATCATGTTGGAAAAAGAAGGCAGAAAGTCTCCTTTTAAAATGTATTGTATTCAAGTCTCTTCAAAAATGATCTTTTAAAAGAAGGATAATGAAATTGTGTTTGTGTTCTTTATTGTTTTAAAATAATTAGTACAATCACAAGTCTTAGTTTTGGCAAATTAGAAAATCTCACACAACTTAATGATTAGATGAAGCCATTCAGCATTGGCATATCCACTCCTCAAAAAAAGTCATATATATGAGAATTGTATCAATCTGAAGAAGGCTTCTTCAAAAAATAGCTGTTGCATGGGGCAAAGCTACACTTTCTGTTCTGTTTTCTTCTGTGCAACTGTAGTTTATTTTTGGGAAGAAAGAACCAATATTTTTTCTGCATCTTTCTTTACTTATAAACAGGCAGTGGGGCAAATAAAGCAATGTACAGAGCCAGTGTACACTACAAACTGTACCAGAGCTATAATTTCTGCTAACTATTGTTTCACTGCCCCAATGGAAATCTTTTTTTTTTTTTTTTTTTTTTTTTTTTTTTTGTATATTCCTCTAAAGTGGTAATATTTTTGGTTCTGGCAGCTCTTTTAGTGCTTTTGAAGTGCTTTACTATTTAGAATGCTTGTGGTGAGTTTCCGTATGCTTCTGTAGGGAGGAGCTGGAGTAAAGTAGGAGAGAAGGAAAGATGTTTTTCTGTCCTCACTTGGGAATCTGTGTTTTTGGCTTAATGAGAGGAACAAAAAAAGCCTGTGATCTACAAAGAAAAAAAAAAACATTAACTTGAAATACTATTTCAGATATAAAGAAAATATAAATCAAATTTTTGTTTGTTTATTTCAGAAAGTTATAGTTCTTTGCCATATCTGTGATTGAATAGAGAGGCAAATAATTACTTTTTGATTTGTAGTATCAGCAATATTGTTTTTTATAAAACTGTTATTTTTTTATGTCTGGTTTGTGAATTCAGTTATCTGATGGGCTTGTGCAAATGTCAGGTTTCCAAATGAATTATAAGTGAATGGCTTAGATATACCAAAGAAATGCATTAATTCAGCTGTATTGAATGCTTATTTCTCTTATACTTCAAGTCAGTCAGTGCCCAGTCAGTTGTTCTATCAAACTTTTTTACTTTTTAACCATAGATAAAAAGTTATCTTTTTTTTGTCATAGTATAACCAGTTTTGTCATAGTATAAACAGTTGTAAAATGGAAACAGAGAAAAATAAATTTACTTAGTTTGGAAAGTATATTTTCCAGATTGTTCTGGTTTCTTTTGGGATAATTTTCTTCTTAGTAGCTAGTGTGGGACTATGTTTTGGATTTGTGTGGGAAACAGTGTTGATAATTCAGGGATGTTTTAGTTACTGCTGAGCAGGGCTTACACAGAATCAAGGCCCTTTCTGGTCACTCCACGCCACCAGCAGGAAGACTGGGTGCACAAGGAGTTGGAATGGGGACACAGCTGGGACAGCTGACCCCAGCTGGCCAGAGGGAGAGACCATACCATATGGCATAACCTGGTGAGGATATGCCATATAGTATGTGAGTTGGTGGTATAATGCTGTCTTTCATTTATGTCATGTGTCTATCTTGGGTTTTGTATCTCCCTTTTTTTTGTTGTTTTCACCTACAATTTTCCTTTTTGTTTGAAGTTTTATTTTCATCACTGTCATCATCATTTACTATCATTCACCATGAACTACTACTCTTACCATTCTTTCAGCTATTAAACTGTTCTTATTTCGATGCATGTGTTTTCTCCCTTTTACCCTTTGACTCCGCTCCATCCCACTGAGCAGGGGGACTGAGCGAGTGGGTGTGTGGGGCTGAGTTGCCAGCTGGGTTTACACCACTTTTACACACGTAACTGACTGCCAGCAAATTTAAGGAGACATTAATTTTTATTTGTTCTGTGCAGAACTGAAAGATGCTGAGCTTGCCAACATGATAAATTCCTTGGTGCCCTTCCCTTTCTTTGATGAATCTTTGAAAACTGGTACTTAGATTTAGTGTCATTGACATCAAGTTAGACTAATAATTAACAAAGAGAACAAGACAAATAAAACTCTTATGCAAGTAATTTACTGTAATTCTAAAAACCAAGAGAACATTTATATTCAACTGAAATCTTGATGACTAAATAGAAAACATTCTTTTTTGGTTGAAAAACTAAGAAAATACATTAATTATTACTCTGTGGAGTAAAAAAAGAGTAATACATATAAATAAATATCAAAATGAATAACACTTTATAAAGAACACAAACCATGCCTCAATTATATTCTGACACAAATTAAAAAATAAGTTATAAATTAATTCTGCATTTTTGAATAGAACCTTGTTGTAAGTGTAGAATTCTAGAAATGTCTCTCTGTCAGCTTTGTTCCAAATGCAAGAGAAAACAATACAGTTTTCACCTGGAACATCTCCTTTGTACTTCACGCCACATTTTTTTTTTTTCTATACCAAGTGTTCTTGTTATTTCCTTGTTCTTGTTTTATTATTCAAGGAATCATAGGTGAATGATTATCACAATGAGGGTTAGGGAATTTTTTTAATTGTTTGCTGTTGTTTTGCATTGAATTTCTGTCCCACCAAGTAGGATTTTCAAAATATTAAGTAGAGTCTGATATTTTGGAACTAGCAGAGGAGCTCTGAGAGGTGAACAGGAATACTACAAAGCCTAGATTACAGTTCTGAGACTGCTAAAACTATTTAAATGGGACTTTTAAAAAGCAGACTCTAATGCTACCACTTGACATTGCAAAGAGAGTTTTAAAAAATTACTTTTCAACTTCTGATATTTAAGGGCTGTAAAAATACTTACTTTAGTGTACATATTTTTGCCAGATAATTCTGCAGTGCTCTTCACTATATATCAAATTAACTTTACCAAAGAAGTTTTAATTGTGGCTTGAAAAGTTTCTATTAAAAAGTTAAATCAGTACTTGAGGAAAAAAAAAAGAAAATTACTGCTAATATTATCTGTACAGTAATTACTTAAATTTCTAGTTGTGCTTCCAAGATGTTTTCACTCTGTCTCAAGGAAATGGGCTGAAATTCTAGAGGCTGGATGTGATGTGAACCTTTAGTTTCACGTCATCTATAAAAGTGATTATCTTTCTATGATCTGACTTAGTGTTATAGAAAATGTTTGGCATGCATAGGCTTTGAAAGTAATTAAGAACAAGCAAACAGAAACCCAAGAGGTTATATTCTTTCCACTGCTGAAGTGGTAACTGGACTGTAAGTTTGCTAAGTGAGACTCAAGTAGCAATGACAGCACATTCTGTAATAACCATCCTGAGAGATGCAGTTTCTTTGTGATTCATGCTCTGTCAGTGCAGTAATTTCATGCACTTCTGCCTTATAAATCCACTCCAAAGCCACTTGCCTTGATTGGCAAACTGATTTGTTTCAGATTCTAAGATATAAGTTTATGACTGTTGGTAAATGTAGCTAAGAAAACGTTGAATAATCTCTAGCTAGAACATTGCCTTGAATGCCTCAGCAGTTTTTATAAGGTTATTTCCATTCCTTGTTTTTAAGTTATTTAAACTACAGAGAGTTAGGCTTTTTGTTGTTGCTATTTGTCTGTATGGCAAGTACTAAAAATATGTGGGACTTTTTTATTTTATTTTGTAAGTGGTCTTGAAGTTCTTTTTTATTATTACGCTTACATAGCTTAAATTTCTTGGTAGCGTTCACAGTTTCTTGTTTTATGGGTTTAGAGTTCTTGAATTTCTTTATTTCATGAAAACAAACATCATGGCACGGGATGCATGGAGCGTCCAATACGATATTTTATCTCTCTAGATTGTGTGAAAAGCAGCAAGATGAGATTTATAACTATGCAATAGTGTCTGCTTCCCCAAAACATATATACAAGTCCACATGACGTGATGTCCTAGTGACTGTGGGTCCATGGCACCATTTTCCTCACTGTTAATTTTAAGTTGGAGCAAAAAGAGCTGGAAGAGGGACTAGATCCTCAAAAATACTTTAAAACGTGTTTTCTTCTTTAGTCACCTGCCTTGTGGTTTGAACTCTGTTCCTGAAATTCCTAGTCAAACTATGACTGGTGTCAGAAAATTAATTAAGGCCAGATGAAGAGTCCTGCTAACCTCCTAAACAATGCCTTACTTGCTTTAAATAGTCAGACATTTGGCTGTGAAAATTATTATATTTCAGTTAAAAGAATCACCATGAGTATTTACATTTATTTCTAGATAGACCTTGTTACTTCATTTCATATTAAGGAAAACAGTTGCATGATTAACATTACTGTGTGTGATTTTGTCCTACTGCTGTACTCCATCGGAACAGGACAGACCCTGCATAATACAGTCTTTTGTTATTCTCCATGTTTTGTTTTCCCGTGTTTCCAACAACTTCACGTGTCTTAGAAGAGCCCTTTTTTCTTAATAGTTGCACCCTCCACAATTCAGTACTTGCATTTGTCGATGATAGGGTTCGAAGTAAGGTCTCATTGAATGACTCAGTTTCAATGGCTTTGAAGTTATTTATAGCTTTTTACAGAATACTCATTAGACTACCTCTGTCTCTCCAGGTCTTTTGTGAACACTTTCCAAGATGGTGACCTGGTTGTCTTCTTTCAGCAGAACAATCCAATTAGCCTCACTAAATGTGCTTGCATTTATTTAGGCTTGTTTTTCTTTTCATAATTCAAGGGCCATTTCTTCATGTGCTGACAGTAACTACTTTTCTTTGTTTTCATTAGCTCTCCTTATGTACATATAAAAAAATTACTATACTCTTTCAGTAGTATTTTTTTTCTAGTGCACATTAACATGTTCAAATTTTGATAATGATTATTACTCTTGCATTACATAATAACTCTTTACTGTTCTGCATTCTTGCTATCACACTAATTCAACCATGCAGATTAGCAGCATATTTGCAGTATTCTGTGTTTACCTGTATCAATACATCAGAAACTTAATTGCCCCACTAAAATTGTCTGTACAGCCTCTTCATGTACGATCTCTAGCATATAGTGCTAGTTTTGTAACTCGGTCCGCATTCAGTATATTATATTTTATTTCTAGTATATTTTCTGCAGTACTATTCCTAGTTAGTATTTTCTGTGGTTGCAGAAAACCACAAAAGGCTACAAAAACTTGCGGGTTTTGTAGCATTTATCTGATAATATTTTGTCTTCAGTCAACATGTTAACCACTTTAAAATGTTTTCCTGATTCTTGAAAAAATTTTGATTTTACCTTATCCTTGCTTACTCAACCTTTTTATTTGACAGTGCACTGGTTAAGACACAATCTTGATTTTTATTTCCTCTGTAGTATAATCCTGTGCATTTTTATATGTTCTTTTCTACTGTTTTTCAAATGCAGGTATTCCTGCTTCCTCTGGTTGTGTGACATGTGATCAAGGTTATATATATTGCCATAAATGTAGCAATTATTGACGTCTGTGGCTATGGTCTTGGTTATACAAGCACCTCTTAGGGTCTTAGTAAGACACAGCATACTGAATATGGATTTGCAAAATGTTTTATCTCTATAATGTCATTGTAAACCTTCCTATTAATAGAAACTCTTACTGTAGAGGGGAGGGGAAGGAATGCAGCTGCTGGCATCCTGAAGTAGCCAGTCTAATGAGGGTAAGGGTGTCAGCAGTGCAGTACAGTACATGCAGAGGTGTTCCAAGCTGCAGTGATTTTGTGGGCTGAACATTTAAATAAGATCTCCTGCTTTCACTCTGCTTTGACACTTGACATTGAATCTGTGTGCTCTTCTCTTCAGCTGCACTGTGCATCGGAGCTGGGTTAGGTGTGTGGCAGTGTTGCCACCTGTTTCATGTCACTCTATTTGTTCTTCAGCAACTCTTAAGTACGGTTTAGGAGAGCTCTTGAGTCTGTTTAAGAATATAATTTGGGCTCTCTTGTTAGTAATCAGTGACATATTTCAATTGTAAATACAGTAGAAACAGATAGAGTTGTTTGTCTTGTAAAGGAGGAAATGGAAGTCCATTACCATAATCATAAGGCTATTTAATGTCTATAGCTACAGTATCATCACTGGACATGGTAGGAAGTGCTGTTCTGTTCCACACACATTCAGTGCTTAATCTTTTTCTCAACCTTACCAACACAAATGTACAGTTTTTGCAACAGCCACTGGAAAGAACCAAATATATCCCAGCTGAAGTCAGCTAGATAGCAAAACAGTGATTGAGGCAAACAAAACTGAAGGATAGTGTAAGATTATGCCAAGAAGAGATTCATTGTATTGTAAAACACTTTGAGGTTGTATGCAGATGACTCAATTTCTGTATTTTTGTTGTATTAGATATTTTTTCTTGAATCATTAATTGACAGTTGTGATATTGCAACATGAACTTGAAGAAGAAAAAGTAAACTACTGAAAAATTTCAGACTATTTAATTTATCTTTGAATAAAAATAAAGCATTACATTATTGTAGTGCATTATTGGCGCAGAATTGATCTCTGATATTTATTAATTTTTTTTTCTCTTTTATAATTTGGGAAGGTAACAGCTCTTCTTGGATGGTTACATTATAGAGTCATCATGGAATGGTTTGGATTGGATGCAACCTTAAAGATCATTTGGTTCTGTGGTCAGGGGTGCCACCCATTAGATCAGATTTCCTGGTGCCCCGTCCAACCCGGCCTGATCAATTCTGGGGACTGGACATCATCCGCTTCTCTGGACAACTTGTTTCATTGTCCCACTACAGAGTGAAGAATTACTTCCTAATATCTAATCTAAATCTTCCTTCTTTTAGTGTAAAATTGTTCATCCTTGTCCTGTCACATCTGATGTGTCCCACACTGTACAACACAGAAGTAAATGTAAAATTAGGTCTCTCTCTGTAGTTTGCTAAGTGTAAAGAATATAGATGCAAAATTCCCACATTCATGTTTCTTACAGAGTTTATGCCAAGGATTCAGTTATTCCTGTTATTTCCAATAGAATAATCTATGAAGAAGTATTTAGTCTTAAAAATGTAATGAACTATATTACTACTTAATTTAATGTGACATAGATTACAGTAGGCCAGTAAATCATATGCATCCTTAGATGGGCTTTGAAACATTTTATGGCCAAGATCAGGATGTAAATTGAAAAACTGACATACCATTTTAGAATAATGATACAGCTGCAGCAGAAAGAAAGATGGCCAAGGATAAAGAGGCAGACTCATTTTCTGAGGTAATTGCACCTGTGCTTCTCTCATGGTTTTTGACATGGCAAGAGTGAGGCCTTAGAAATGACTTCAGTTTATTGCCAGTGTTCTTGTCTGGGACAGGGAAAGTACAAACCTGGAGTCACATATCTTATGAAGTAACTTTTATTATAAAAATATTTTTATTAATGAATTATGGATTTGTAGTTTGCCAAGAAGCTGCAGGCTGTAAATAAAAATTATTTTAGGTCGAATTACCCAACTCTTTTTTGCTAATAGTTTGTGTTCCCTTGGCCAACCAAGTGGTTTCTTTCTCACACAAATGTTAGCTCATTTTCTTTCTCTTTCCTCTACCCCTTTTGAGGTTCAAGGTCTTATATGACCTTACATAATTAGATTTAGATGTTTTGACCAAAAAGCAAATTTTTTGCTTTAGGAAACTTGTAGCTTGTATTTTTTTCATTTTTGAAGAAGAGCCTTTGTTGTCTTTAATTCTGTAGCTGCAAGTCAGTTAAACAAGTATTAAATAAGAACATTTATTCAGGTCTTTTATCTTTCTTTTCAGTCCTAAGAAAATTTGAATCTTTGATTATGTCGCCAAACATGATACATGAGATTACTATGGAGCTGTGAGCCATTATAAAAGTACCAATATTGTAAGAGATACTAATGATAATCATTATGTTTAACAAGATGTCCATGTAAAGGTAATGTGTGTACAATTTTATTTACCTTGGAGAACAGTTTAAATGCAGATGAGCAACACAACCTACTCGCATTTGAAATATATAAGTGGAGTTGCACTATATTCAGACTTAGGAGAAGATATCAATATGGCATGACTGTTAGTATCTAATTTAGCAGGCTAAATTACCTCACTAATCTCCCTAGAATCTCTTCAAAGTGTGTGAGAGAACATGGCTTCTCCAGAGAGCAATTCTCTGGCAAAAGCCTAATTTAAGGTGCTGAATTGTCCTCTGGAGGAGTTTATTGCTCTCCTTTGAATAAGCCAGGAGCCTGGTTAATAACTACTACTTATTTATCATCGTGCTGTAAGGTAGGTATCAAAATAGGAAATCAGAGTGTGTATGAAGAATTGACCTAGTTACGCCAGTTTGGGAAGGTCTGTAATTTTAGCAGAAATGGCTTACTTTGGTCTCTTTTTTCTGTAACTCCAGACATTTTGTTGAGGAGAAGGAAAATAAATGCTTACGATTATTTTTACCAAAATATAAGGTATGAAAACAGGTCTCACAACTGGAAATCGCAAGAGATTTTCATAGGTGTTAGACTTAATGCATAGAGGAAGACCAGAAGCAGATTAAAAGAGGCTGTTTAAAAGAACTCATCTACAATGAGTTCTCAATCTACAAATTCCTGGTAGTTACCAAGGTGTATCTTGCAAAGCCTGAGAGGCGTGCCATCTCCTCTGTGAACAGTCTTTCAAAGGCAGTCTCTTCAAGAGATGCAGAGGGGGCAGCATAGTCATTACTATTACCTTCCTGAAGGGAAGTGTCTTTTCCTGAGACCCCATAAAGAGCAGCTGCCAAGCTGTGGCCAGAGAATTTGCTTCGGGACTTCCACAGCTGTTGCCTTGTAGCTAGCAGAAGCTGTAGTGTTGGCGTGGGGATTTTGCTGATTTGCCTTAAAATCGCGTGATGGTGGTATTAATTGAAATGATATGTTTTCAGGAAGTCTTTAAATTGATGTAACAGTTATAGGTCATTTTCTGCTTGGTAGGTGTTTGTTTGCTGAACATATGCAAATTCATATACATACAACATATATGTACAAGCAATCAGAGAAACCTCTGAGGTGAGCTATTTCCAGGCTGTGAAAAGCTTTTCAGCAGTACTGAGCTTCCAGAAGCCAGAACAAGTGTCCTGAGATTGAGCCAGTTTATAGCCTTGTAGGACCTCCTAAACTGAATTTGATTGAATTTGAGCTAGCTCAGCCTTCTGCTTAGACTGTTTCCCAAATTGGAGTAATTGTGCTAGAACAGTAAAGAGATTTATTATCCCTTCATTTATTATCCCTTCAGTTCATCCATCTAATGAGTTCTGGCCTAATTGTATCCACCAGACACAAAAAAAAAAAAAAAAAAAAAAAAAAAAATTATAATAATGCAATAATAGAGAAGTCTACCTTTTTATTTTGTGGGGGTTTTTTTTGAGTTTTTTTCAGTGAGTGAGATAGTGGGTAGCCTTATGAAAACATTTTAAATATCACCTAGATTTTCCTGACTGTTAAGGGTATCACTGTAGTGCAGTCAGAATGTATGACTACCAGACTACCAGATTAGTTAGGCTTGCCTGTTCTGCCTTGAATTGAGCTGACCTGAATCATTGTTGATGTCATGACTTTACAGATTTCTACATGAATTATACTGTCCTTATTTGTATGTATTCGCTGCTATTGCTCTTCATATTCCTATGATACCACTCATGTATCAGTGAAGTAATTAGATAAAACCCCCAGTGATGAATTACTGGTATGTTGATTTGATCTAGAGATTTCTAACAGATATTTAATGTGTTAATGGCATGTCCTATTCACTCTCTGAAAAATGAGAAGCTTCTTGGATATTTGTTTAGGTTTGTGTAACACAACAAAGCAGAGATACTGAAGCTCACTGAACTACTTTCAGACAGCATAACATAATTGCATCCAGCTGCAAGTTAGCAGCTAACACAGTACTCCATTTGGGTATATATCACTCTGCTTGTAGTGCAGATAATTAAATAAAGCAGAAAAGATTAAATAAAATTTCCCTCTTTTTTATCTCTGGGTTAATATAAGTTCTTAGTGTCCTGTTAAGTAAATGCATGTAAAATTGAAGTATTGGGAGTAATGAAACAAAAAATTGTCTAATAATGATGTAATTAGTGCCATCCTACATTGTTTTACGAGAAGATACTCTTCTTGATGCAGATGAATCATTTTGTCATTATTACTTTGGAATGTCTTGCCTCAAATAGTCAGCTATGTTTTGTAATAACTGGAAGTTGTATTTTCCTAATAAATCAAATATTATGACTTTCCTGTTGTCTAACTTACACTTTGAGTTAATGAGTTCCAGTTCCTTATCACAATGCTTTAATTTACAGTTCTAACATGACCAATGCCAGTAAAATGTTCTAGTATATTATCTGGCAGTAAGTAAAACCTGTCAAAAAATCGATAAAAAGAACAGTGCTTAACAAAAGACATATGCCTCATAAATAATATGTCATGACAACTGGCAGTCCTAGTAACATATTTGAAGGAAAATGCTGAAAAAAGTAACCAAGCATAAGGAGCTAATGGGTTATTTTTGCTAGAAATCTGTCATAGACATTTCCTGTCACAATATTATTATATTTGTGATAAAGCAAAAGGATTTGACTGATTTTTCTAGCATACTATAGAAATTTCAATTAGCAAATATCATCTCACATTTATTTTTATAAAGAGCAAGTCTGTCATCCTATCACTAGGCCCTTCCTAGTCAGTGTTCCAATAGTATTAGTACTCTGTCTTAACCTCATATCTGACCCTTTGTTTTCCAAAAACAGATGATGCACTTGTGCAAAGGGCACATTTAACTACTTGTGAATCATTGGTTCAAATCATAAAACATTACATTTTCAAAGAAACAGGTTCTGATGGTTTGAAAATGATAGGTTAATAAATTTGAGAGTAATCTGTGTCTTTCACTTGAATTGACAAGCTAAACTTTCAAATCTTTTGACTCTAGTGTGTGGATTTGGGGTTTTTCGGTGGCTTTTTTTTTGTGTGGTTTTTTTTTTTTTTTTTTGTTCCTTTGTTTTTTCATGAGTATGCTGGAAATATTTGTAGTAAATGGGCATGTTTGCTTTAATGCAGCATATGATGATGAAGTGTAAAATTACAGTAGTGACATGGAAGAGCCACACCAACACCATCTCCCTGAAAAAAGCCACCCAAACCACTACAATCTAGTCACCCCAAAGCAAGATACAAAGGTGTCCTGAAATGCTGGATCTAAAAGTAAGCTTTTAGGGAAATTTCACAGCAGGAGTTAATTTTCCACTGGAATGAAGTGTAGTTTGATGAAGAAAACTTTGAATATGAAGGCCAAATAGTTTTTATACAGAAGACGGTGAAGACATAATGTAGGGGATAGGATATAATGCAGTAGAAAAGGGTAGTAAAGTAATAATAGAATGACTAAGGGAGGCAATTTTGAAACTGTAATCTTGAAAGAATTTTTGTGCTTTACTCTTAATTTTTTGTCAGCTTTGCATTTAGCTGATAAATTTAAATGCAAGTCTTTCGTGTGTTCTCAAATGCAAAGAAAGTGGAAAGAAAGCTGTAACATAAATAGAGAAGAGTTCCTGAGTACTTAATGAGCTGGTTTATTAAAAGTTCAGTACTTGTCCAATTTATCTGCGTTTACTCCTAGGGTGGCAGAACAGCTATTATTAAGTATTGTCTTGCAGTATTAACATTCAGAAAAAAAAAAAAAGACATTTAAGTTAAATCTGGGTCTTCTTTAATCTTAATGCATTCATAGTTTTTCTTTGTTTCATTTGTGATTTTGCTGTACAAAGGATTCAGTGCTCTTATTACTGCTGGTGAATTGAAAGTGTGTTATTATCACATCAGCCTTACAGAAGCTGGTATTTGAAATAATGGTAGGAGTGCAACATCACAACCCTCCTGATGTGTGAGGTGTAGAAGTTCTGCTATTTGCTAATTGTGTACCGTTTCTTCTGTGAACAGATATACTAAAGACCAGAAGTGATAAATGACATGGGCTACTTGTATCATGCCTCGAGGTGAGCAGTGGATCACAATTCAAACAGCAAAAAATGTCTTACCTTCTTAAATAAGAAATTGTCCTTTAATGATAAGGAACATTATTTATTTCTGTTATTTCTGAGGAGAGGCAAAATGACCCAGTAGCTTCAAAGGTTGTTCTAGATGCTTTTTCATATGTATGTGCGTCAGAAGTGCTGTCTGATGCTTTGGGTGAATAGAATGATATTGCATATGGTTTCAGTGCTTCTGTATATTTACCTAGAAAGAATAGTGGGGAGAAATACATATTGAGAGAAAAGAGTAGTTTGGGTCATGTCAATAATATAAAAAGAATCATCTCAACATTCAAAGAGTCTGGTCTTCTGTGCCATTTGGGAAAAACCTCCAAGTAGACAGAAATTTGGAAATTCGGATATTTTTAGTGTATCTCTTCTTTGATGAGAAAATATAAAATATGTGTATGTTTTTGAATCTCCGCTGATGAGAAAATATATGATGAATGGAAAAATATTTCCAGTAAAGTATCACCAGAATACTTTAGGATTAGGATTTTCTGCTGCTACAGTCAGAATATGGACATTTGTCCTACTCAAAACATGATTGTCTATAGATCGGATGTAAATGTTCATAGTCTCTTTTGAGATGGGACTGAGATTAATTATCTTTGTTTTGACTTGTGCTAGGCCTGCATGTGCCTAATGTCACATCCCAAGAGTGCTTATTGGCACCTTCCACTAATATGAATGCAAGAGGCCTTGCACAATTCTCTTTGCCAGTAGTGGAAATCTAAATTAAAATATGCTCTCAGCAAGCAGTGCTGCACAAGCCAGTATGTGGAATAATATCTGTTTGCAATTAGGGCAGCATGAATGGTAGCCAAAGAATCCAGCTGTAGAAAACAAAAGAAAATATAAGCACTTATTAAAAAGTACAAAAATCATATTTAGAAGCCTCAAAGCACAGAGTGGAACCAAAGAAAGAGATTTATGATGTATCACTTCTAATTCTAATTTGCAGTCTGTTATTATGATATAATCTGTGGTTGTCTTTGGGGAACAGCAAACAGCATCTGGTATCTCTTTGGATTCCCTCCAAACTGCTTTGAAATAAATGTGACTACATCTAAAAAGTAAAGTAGTGTGAAGGATAGGGTATTCTGTTCTTTATATTCTGCTGAAGTTTATTGTTATGAATGCTGAGTTTAAAATTTAAGTAAGCTTCTTATTTCAGGTGCTATAATACTGGTTTGCAGTGTGGATGTGTTCACAGCTATCCTTGAAGATTTCCATAAATTGGATAACATAAAACTATGGAGGCTGACTGAGCTTACCAGTCAGTCCTGAGTGCTATGCTGAAGCGACTGAATTGTTCTGAGGCTGTGTCTGCTTTGGGTTCGCTGTCTCTTTGATGTGCTGTGTCATGCCACAGCATCACAGCCAGGGAAGGCTGTCTGGGGATGAGGCACCATAACTGGGAGAGCCCATGGCAGCTGGCTGACTTCTGCAGTTGAGCTGATAGCTCAAACTCTGCTGAAAGAAAACACAGTAACCCTTTGCAGATGGATGTGAGCTGACTCTGTCAATCATTTACACTGATGTGAATGTCTTTGCTGCTGGGAATAACTGAAAGCTCTTGGGCTGTGTTTGCAGAGCACTGAATGCAAGCTGATGAAGGCCATGTTTTAGTTTTGACCTTCATGGGTGCCCATTGGTGGCTAAGCCTACATCACCAAACAGTGTTGATAGCACATTAGATGGTGCTGAGCTCTCAGTGCCTAGTTTACTGTACTCCAGAGGGTGAAGTAACCCTAGATGGTCCCATGGACTAGCTGTGAGCCAGTAGAAGACCTGGAAAAACTCAGTTCTATGAGTTCTGGGTAGTTAGTTCCTATTTCTCCCCCAAAATCTGAATAGATGTAGACTAGAAGCCCAAGCAGAAGAATAATACTCTGTAGGTATAGACATATACCACATTTTCCTTCCTTGCTTTTCTTGGTGTTTTTATAAAATATCATCACTTCCTTTGGAAAATTACATTACAATTTAATTAACCCAAGTGTTACAAAATGCCTTTTAGTGTCCTGTCCAATTTCATTAAATTGTGTCATACTTTTAATCATTTCTTATAGTAATTTCATACAACTTCTCTACTTTCCATAAGATGACAGTGCTTAAATCTACATAAAAGACTTAGCTTTTGCACTATTTGTGCTTTTTTTTCCATCTACAGTTATTTACTTTAAAAATATGAATAATTAGTAAGTAGCAAACAAGTATATAAGAAATGTAATTGCATACCAAGTAAAGGTATTTTTTTTTCTTGCTTTTATAATTTCTTAGAAGTTGCCTTACGCAACAATCCTGATTGCCATTTATTTGTCAGTGTGCTGATCTCCAAAGATTCTGGTGCCTGTTCAGTGACGTGATGTGAGTGCCCAGTGCTGGGAGTAAGGTTCTTATGCTGAAATATCTACATGTTATGATTTGGTTTTACATTCATAGGTTCCAACCTCTATGCTTAAAACTTATGTATCATATAATGCAAATCAAAGATTCACATAAAATCCATTATAAGAAGGCTGTACAGGATTTTTCAAGCCTTTTAGTGATGTTCCTGTTCTCCAAAAGTCACAGGAATCATATACATGAATAGAGGATCAGTTAAGCTGTTTACTGCCATGTCTTGTGAAAATGCTTACAGCAGTGGAAATGTTACATAAATTCTCATTGTGAAGAAATGCAAAGAAGTGGTTATTTAATGAAATGATATGTTAACAGAAGTGAAATAGTGAAAGACATCAAGAAACAGCTTATTCTTAATGCTTTTAAGAGTCAACTGATTATTTTTTGCTAAGCAGTTGGACTTCCGGGCATGACATCCAAATGAAAAATGCCCTGGAGTTAGTCTGTACGTGTAAGATGAGAAATAGTAGAATAATTTACTAGTTAAACTGTGATGCAGTGCCGTCACGAGGGAGACACAGTGATCACCATGGAGTCAAAGTGGGAAAAGAGCAAGTTTAATTTTTCTTACAGCTTATATAGATTTCTAGAGAAGAGACCACATTGGAAGCCTGAGGTTCAACCTCTTCAATTCCACTGGTTTTAGAAAGTGTCCATCAATTGTCCTTTCACAGAAAGGAATGTAAACAAGATAAAGGATTCTGAAAACATTGTTTTGTTTACATGCAATTTCTGACTCCAAGAATTCAAAGGCTGGAAGGCAAGACAACATTAAACTGCGGTCTTATAATTTCTCATCAGTTTCTTAAGATGTTCTTAAACTAGGAAATGTTACAGATGACTGCTATTTGTAATCTCTTTTTGTAGTCTCTTATTAGGGAAGCAGAGTAACTGAAATCCCAGCGTGTGACTACTACAGTGCTCTTGCACGGACAAGATATTGATAGTTAGTTACATTTTTACTCTCAAAACCCACCCACCCATATCAGGCTGAAAAATAAAGTACTTCACTTTAATGCGGTGAGAGCCTATTTGTTCCTAAAAATCTATGAAAAATAGAATGGAAATCATTAATAAAGCAATTTTATGAAAACTTGGCTTGCAGAGCATTAGTGGTGGTCACTAGAAGCTACTGGATCAGTACATTTGAAGTTTGCCCAGTCACTCAAACAGACATTGTTCTGAACTATGTCAGAACATCTTACATGGAGACTTCTGTGGGGTTCTTTTTCTTCTTTGAAGTTTTGAAGTTTGTTTTTTTAGGGGTTGAGGGTTTTTTGTTTTGTTTTTTTTTCTACATATAAAAGTGTGACTGCTTATAGTGTGCTATTACCTTATGTATTATATAACCCCAGGCTGAAATGAAAGGTAGTAAATCTTACCTGTGACAAAAAAAGCAATTGCTTACACTTTGTAAAATTGTTTTTATGTTTATTGTATGCAAGCAGTATAAGACATGACAGACTTAAGTGAATTATTTTCTCCCTCTATTCAAGTACTGTGAATTTCTGAATGATACAACCAGAACATTTATGGCTCTTAGTGATCTTTACCAGATTTTTAAGTTAAGTGTTTTGGGGGTTTGTTGCTCTTATAGCCAGCTGTATTCTGGGCTGCATCCAAAGAAGTGTGAGTCAAAGGAGGGGATTCTGCCCCTCTGCTCTGATCTTGTGGGACCCTACCTGGAGTGCTGTGTCCAGCTCTGGGGTTCCCAACATAAGAAGGACATGAAGCTGTTGGAGCACATCCAGAGGAGGGCCACAAAGTCGGTAAGAGGTCCGGAGCATCTTCACTGTGAAGACAGGCTGGGAGAGTTGGGGCTGCTCAGCCTGGAGAAGAGAAGGTTGGGTGGTGACCTCACAGCAATCTCCCAGTATCTGAAGGAAGCCAGAGAGACACTTCATCAGGAAATGTAGTGGTAGGACAAGGAGTACTGGGTACAAATTGAAAGAGGGGAGATTTTGGTTAAATATTTGGAAAAAATTCTGTACTTTGAGAGTGGGTAAGGCACTAAAAGAGGTTGCAGTGTTAAAGGGCAGGTTGGATAAGGCTTTAAGCAACCTGGTCTAGTGGGAGGTGTCCCTGCCCATGGTAGGGGGGTTGGGACTGCATGATCTTTAAGGTACATTCCAATCCCTTAACATTCTATGATTCTGTGATTCTTTGAGAATTAAAAGCAACTTTTTAATTCAGTTTAGCTGAAAGAACTGAGATAATTTAAGCAGATTAGTTGATGACATTATTATTAAACTCTTCAAATTCATTATTACAAGTATTGTTTGTCTGCAAATCTTAAAGTGTTTAAGAGACAAATTTGCAAGAGGGATGCTGGTGCCTAAATGTCCCTGCAGGCATCTAAATCAAGCATTTAAATGTCAATGTATTCATACCTCACCTGTCAAGTACTGAGAAGAAAACTCCTTTGGATTTTCAGTTTCAAATTCCGTATCTGCATAAGCTGATATTTTGCTGCTCCTCAGTATTTTCATGGCTTACAAAATGTCACCAGTAAGTTGAACTGCAAGGAACCTTTGCACCAGTTGCCTTATTTGTGAAAACAGTGGATATGTAGCATGGATGCTCATGACTCATTTTCCATGTTGATATGCAGATGATATCTGAACATGCACTGATGAGCTTCCAGAAAAGATGGTGTAAAATGGTTTTGCTTAAAATACTTTGGTGAAATATTTAAGACTGGAGTCACACTTCTTCCCTTTTTCCAAGGGTTCTACATTCAGATTTTCATGTTAAACAATTGACTTAGTCCTTTCAGAGACTTTCATTTCTATTTAGAATTAAGTACTTAAATATCTTTTAAGGCAGAGGGAAGAACTCTGTAACCTAGGGATTAAGGCAGCCCTTTGGGATGGGAAAGCAGCCTTTCAGATTCCACAACAATGAGCATTTGCAGTATTCTAAATTAAGCATTCATAATAGCAGGGTCTTGAACTCAGCCCTCCATCCTCCCAAATGAATAACCTAATCATGGAGCTATGGCAATTCCTATGTGCTCACTGTGATCCAGGGGAAATCTTGGGATTTCTTGTGGTGCAAGGGAGATGTGCTATGGGAGCATGAGGATGAGTGCAGAGTCTGTTATCACGAGCTGGCTGTGTCAGTCTTCTGAAAGTGGAGATCAGGCGGGCATCAGAATAGACACCCCTTTATTTTAAGGGGTTTTGAACCTGTGCTTTCTGTTATGTGTGCATTGTAACCAGTGAGTGATTGGGTAAAACAGCAGCTCCATCAAACATGTTTTGAAAGAATCGACGCTACTTAGTTTTCAGAGGGAAGCTCAGGACCCTGTTTCAGAGAATTTCAGACTTATATATCGGGGTAATATCTGCTGCTTTCTGGCAGAAGTGAGCTGCCTGTGGAAGGGAAAGAACTCAGTTTTCTTGACAGCCTTTTGTAGTGACTAGCTCTATGCTGAGTATTCTCACTGTAGTACACTACCTTCCTAGGCACACACTTCATATATATGGATATATACACATATACATATACACATGCATAAATTTGTATTTATTTACTAAAGTTGTATTAATTTCTCTTAAACTGGAGGTATAATAGTGGATTCTGCAAGGGTTTTTTTAAGAAAAATTCTGCATTATTTCTATATAAACTTGCAATTTTGAAATGCCACATTAAAAAAAAACACAACCCAACCTTTATGTAATTTTGCTACCATTAAAACCAGCAAATTAGTTAAGTGAAATAATCATAATTGAAAGTCATTTGTATGGCATAAATATACACTGCTTTGTTAAAATAATTGCAGTTATTGTGCCAAATACTTTTAATCCTCTACCTGATTTTTAGTATTTTTGACAGAAGGTTCCTTTTGTCAGCTTTGACAATTAATATTGTAATAAAGCAATCTAGGGACTTCCATGATTTAAGTCTGTTTATACTCTAATGCACTGTAGAATTTTGGACTCAAATACTGTAAGTAGAACTGATGAAATTCCTGTTAGATTTGTTCAGTATTTCTCAATTGAATTTTTTATTTTAAGTGGTTTGTGACACTATTGAGCAGAAGACATAATGGTTGGAATTCCTAATGTAAAATAACTGCATCAGGTTGAATATTTGGAGATTCTTGAGGCAAAATGCATGTTTCAGAAACCTCAAGTAGAGAAAAAAATATTTTGCTTATTTATACTTACTATTTTACTTTAAATAGTCTTACTGTCCTACTTTGAAGCAGGAAGGTGAAATTACTCAGAGAAGGGGATTTTATCAAATCCATCCTTATTGTCTGCTTCACAGGCCAAAGTTGGACAAGTTTAAAAACTTTCAGTAATACCATTTTTCTGCATTCCCAATGAAAATGTTTCATTTCTTCCTAGGTAACTAGATCTGCTTGTCATTTTGCATTATTAACGCTGGCCATTCTGTGGAATATCAGAGCAGAATCCTGTGGACTAGTAGGTTGGAAACGTATGGTATCTGAAGGGGCAAGCTTAAAATTGAATATATGGCACACAAAGTCTGTGTCATATGTGACATAGGAATAGGAAGGGAAAAAAATTGGTAGAAAATCTTATAAGATTAGGAGATTAATATGGAGGAAAGAATTAGGACTGGGTTTCTGAAGGAAAGACAACAGAATAAAGAGTGGGAAAAGAATCTGTACAATTTGATCTGGTGATGATCACTGGACTAGGAGTGGTATTTTTGGAAACAGGACAGTGGAAGCAGGATATAGTATGGAAATGAGGCAAATGACTTCTGGAGTTTTGGTTTCACCTACATTGCTACATTTGGAAGGTATTATGAGTTAATTTCTTTTTTTCCCTTACAAGACCTGATCCAAAATACAGTCATTAGTCACTGAAGATCATTTACATTCAAGACAATATGAAAAAACATGTTTTAAGTTCAAGAATAATGTTGCCTCATAAGCAGGGCAACAGTAGACATGGAAAGGAAAAGATGGAAGGGAAATTACTTTAACTTGATGAAATTTATCATCAGTCCTGCCATTGCCTCTGGAGCAGTTGAAGACCATTAATATTAGGTATTTATTCAAATGGGTGGATGGTACTTTATTGACTGATGGCTTACTTGATTGCAGATAAGGCTGTAAATGTATTTGTATGGCAGAGATAATGGCTACAAGGTGTAGTTCTTTCCCCATGAATTTTAATTTCATAGAGATAAAATGTCTATTTTCTTATTTGATTTTGGAGTAGACATACACACTTGAAATTGATTATTTGGAATGTTAATGCTATGGGAATCTCGAAGTAGTTTAAAATAGGGAAATAACATCAGTGTCTATGATTTCTCAGAGGAAACCATCTCTTTTCCTTGCCTAATTTTAACAATAAGTTCTAGGAAAATTCTGTGTCCATCAATAATAATTATTCATTGTCATTAAATCTAGTGAAGGCTTTGACAACCAATTTCACATCTAATCTACATATTTCAAACTTAGGGATTATGGTTCTATAAGATTTCCTTGTAATACAGGATTCAGAGGGTGAGTGATGTCATCTTTCTTGTTCACTTGGGAATGCTTATTCCCATGACTTTTACCTGATAGAGGGTGAGCAATACCTTGATTAACCCATGCTGCCATCCTCTGGAAGCAAAACTGCACATTCCCTTGCTATGAAGAGGTAGGTGTGTGTATTGGGCCACTTCCCTTTTCGTTACTTCCTCCTCCTGGTTCAAGAGGTGAAGTTGTTTTTATTTGTTGTGTATCTGAAGCCATTCTCAACGAGGTACATATTGTACAAAAAGAAATATACTAAATACATTTTCATAAAAATCTAGTTTTTAATTAGGAGGCTTAACCATGATTGATAATTAGCACTATTGACTTTTTACAATACCCTAAATGATGTTTCCTGCCGAGACACCACAATCACCTTTGAATGTTTAGTGTATAGTGTTTTTTCTTAGTTGGGAAAAGGTTTTTTTCCCCGTAGAAGTTTCTTTTCCATAGAAGAGGTAAGAATGGTTTCTTTTCACTGTTTCTGTCCCTTCCCTGCAGGTCTTTAGAAGGTATTATTTTTGCATGTGTAGAAAATTAGGCCAAATTTGGTGCCTTTTGCATTTTAACATAAGATGTACTGTAAAGATAAATTATGCTAAATTGCTAATTTCTAATTACTTCATCATTAGGAATTGCAATAATGCTTTCGTTCGCAATTTACAGATTTAGACAGATTCTCTTTTTCTGCATTGTTTGAGGCCTGAAAAGTTAAAACATTTTATAAATGAGCTTTTGAACATGAGATACAATTTTTTTTAATGTGAAGGAAGCATTTTACTGTTGGCACAATTAACTTGTTAACAAATCATAGGGGTTTTTTAAGAGATAAAATTAAAGCAATTTTTACAGCACAAATCAATAAAGATGGGGCAGTATATCAGTGGGTATTAACTCTGGTCCTGGAAGACAATTTACAGAAGAATTATACTAAGGATGAAAAAAAAATGAGTTTCTGAAAGAAAACTGCATGGATTGCAGGCATCCTCTTCCCAGGGAGACTGGGAAAGGTGTACCTTCGGAGATACTGAAAAGCTCTTTGGACATCATCCTGTGCACCCTGCTCTCAGTGGCCCTTCTTGAGCAGGGGTTTGGACCAGATGACCTCCAGAGGTCCCTTCCAACATTAGCTCTTTTGTGAATCTGTGATAACCCTGTGGTAAGCTTGTATTGCTTAAAGGCTACATTTTCAACTGGATAAGGTTCTTGGAAGTGAAAACGACAGGTGCAAAAACCCATCACATTTCGTTTTGTTTATTTTTAGTGATCCTGATTAACCAATATTCATGGCTTTTATTTCCTTTTGCAAGAGTTCAGAGCACAGGTGAATCTAATTCCACATCAGGAATTAATCTCTCTGCTCTGATTAATCTTGATTTTCTCAGTGTCCTGCAAGTGAAACAAATACAGCTGTAGCTTAAAAAAAAAAAAAAAAAAAAAAAAAAAAAAAAAAAAAAAGTTTGGTTTACTTTACCAAAGTTTATTTATTTTGGGAAATTGTATAGCTCAAGAGAATGGTAATGGGGTATATAATCTATCACCATGAAATAACCAGTGTAAATAAGATCACCATGATTAGTGACCACGGCTTTTTTGGCATTCCACTGGGTCACTGAATAGCTTTGTGAAATGAGATTGGTCTCAGTCCAGTTCACAGAGTTTCAATTTTGGTTTTTTACCTCAGGAAACATCAGCTTTTGCTGACAGTTTCCAGAGAAAGATGAAGAACTTACACAGTTGGTCTGTTTGAGAGAAGAGTTGGATGTGTAACGTAAGTATGTTTTGATGCTGCCTGATTCATTATCTGTGTAAAGGTGTTTGCTTCATGGCCACCAAATTAGATGTTTGTGGGGTTTGTTTGTTTTTAGATATGTGTGTGTTACTAATTTAAACAAATGTGTATAATTTTTAATAATGCCTTACCTTAATTTTTTTTCTAGTATAACAAATCAATTCACTTTGAAACAATTTAGTTGCAGCTGTGTTGTTAGCAGTGTTTAATTGCACACACAAAGCTGATTGATATTCTTAGCTTTTCTGCTTTTTCTTCTGCTTTTTCAAAGATTTTTGGAGGTATTCGGTTGTGCTTTTTTAAATAATTAGATCCTGTCAGAAATTCTGAGTTAGTAAACCCTTGAATTAGTAGAAATCACGAAAAAGATGGAAACATTTCTTAATTACAGGGTGTGAATGAGCATGGTTTTCCTTAGAATTTTGAGATTTGTTAAAAATAAATCTTCCATATGTACTATGAGGTTGATGAAGTAATACATACTGTGAAGGCTGATGTGAGGTATAACTGTGGCAGCTTACTGGATTAAGTCTCCGTGACTTCTCCCACACCATCTAATAATTCATCAACAGAGAAGACATAAATTTAATTTTTACTTGCCAGGTTATAAAGTACCAGCTTGTACTGCTTTCCTGCTGTCAGCCATTCTAGAAAACAAAATGGTGACATTTTTTAAACATTTGTAGCAGTGGAAGACTATAATGTACAAGTTATGTGTAGATAGTTTTTATTTTGGATTGGAACATAAGCATATGAGGAATGGTTGTTTTTAAAATAAGTGTTCATGAAAAATTAAACTCATTTTGCATTTAGTTCATTCATTTTGGATAAGAAATGAAAAACCTAGGGGGTTTTGAGTTTGAAAAATTATGTTTAAAAGCTCATAAAAATACTAAATAATTTCTTCTCCTCTTCAGGTAGTATAACCTTCTTTTCCTGTAACCAAATATACTCACTATTGCCTGTCACCTCATTCCTTAGCTTGTGATGAAGCCATTCATTCTTCAGCTAATGCTTTCATCTTACTTTGGACAAATCTCCTATGCTCACCATTGTATCTTAAGAAATACATAGACATCTTTGAGACCCATAAGATTTCTCCATGCAGACATAATAAACACTTGATTTAATGGAGGGGACTTTATTGCAATGTATTATACATCAAATTAATTGATAATTGCAACTTATCTTGAGACCTTTCAGAATGTAGTTGAGTAAAAAAAAATAAAAGCAAGGTAATTCTTCCCTTATGTATGATAAGTATGAAATATTTTTAAACTCTGTGCCACTGATTCCACAAATATGTGCTGTCCAAACAAGATAACTGTTTGCATTGTTTTGGACTTTGCAGAAAGAGAATTTCAAGGGTTAGTGAAAGCTTCTCCATTAAATATTTCTTCTTACTCTTAATGTTAACAGTTACGCCTATATCACGGACTGTGGTTTGGCAGTTCCCTTCAGGACTCTGGGATGACTATCATCAGGTCCCACAGACTTACATATATTCCAGTTCCTCAGGTGGTATAACTGATCTTACAGTGGGAAGCACTTTGCTCCCACCAACTCCTTCCTACTCTTTATCCTCTTAAGAGGTGTGGGAAGAGAGGTTGCCATTAAGACTGAGGGAAAAAGTTGTTGATTACCTCAGTCTTCTCAGCATCCACTGTTACCAGTTTACCATCCTTGTTTATTGAGGGGTTAAGCCTTCCTTGACCTTCCTTTTCTGGCTAACAAACCTACAGAAGTCCTTCTTATTATTCTTTGCATCCCTTGCCAGGTTCAATTCTAGCTTCTCCTTGGTCTTTGTCAGCCCTTAACAACCAAACATCATCTCTACACTATTTCCAGGTCACCTGTGCGTGTGAGCTCTGCCTGAGTGTTTACATCTTTCCCTTCAGTTTGACCAGCAGTTCCCTCCTCAGCCATGATATACAAAGCCTCATAATTCTGCATAGTCATCTGTGGGAAGTGAGGTGGGTGAAGGATTGCACTTGCCACTCTGAGAATGGACTGTGCTCCATTTGCTCCTTTCTTTACAACTTCTGCCTTTTCCTTTCTGAGAGATGAACAGAGGATCCCCTTGATCTTGAATTATTTCTAGTGGCTTCTAGTGGCTTCTGTCTCAGGTAGGCTAGAGCTTAGTTCCAGTAGTCTATCTCCCCTTATTCTCTAGTACTCTTTAACCTTTCTAACTCATCCCGTAACTCTGCTACCAGGTTAAGCAGGTCATCCACTTGGTCACTCACATAACTGCTCTCTCTACTGCAACCCAGAGAAAGAAGTTGGCACTCCCTGCTGCCTGATACTAGAATGGCCGCATGTATTTTTGGGAGCTTTGGCTGGGTCAGCACATCTTTTTGGTGAGCAGAGATGACTTGGCTTCCCACTGAGTGGATGCCATATCAGAGCTCCTTGCCAGAGGATGATGACACCAACTGAACTCTGGAGTGGGTAGGTTATCCATATCCTGCATGTGCAAATTGCCTGCTCCTGGTCACTCACACTCCATGGGGGTGACTTATCTCCAGGTGAGGGTAGGCATTGTTCCTGCTGGCAGCATCCATGCTGCTGGGTCAGAGCTGACTGTGAGGCACAGCTTCCCCACTGCCACCCCAAGAATGGGTTGGGCCCATCTCTCTGTTTTAGTGTCAAGGTCTTGCTGGCTAGGAAGGCTCTCCTCCCTCCCTTGGTGGGATCCTCAGCTCCAGAGTACTTTCATCTGTGCAGGTTGCCTCAGAGTCTTCTCTGAGGAGGACTTATGTTTATGCAATAAATACAGCAACCATGACATGTTCAACATTTTGGGGATAGAAAGAAGGAATAACACATACCTGCCAAAACATGTAAGTCTATACCCAGAGCTCAAGTGAATTACAGCAGTTTGAGTCTATAAGAACATAGCAAGAGACATTAATCCACTTCTCCATCTAGTAGTCTGTCTCCTGACTGCTATTATCCAGCTATATGATTATCCAGATTTTGAATAGTGTGTAGGAGTGAAATAAGGATTATCTAAGGCAAACTACTCAGGAATTTTTTTTTTTTATGAATTAAGTTGCAGCTCATACTGTATGGTATTTGTGATTCGATCATTGTAAATCTGAAAAAAAGGTGGTGCTCTTCATTTTCTTCAAGGGTTTGTTCATTTCTCTGGAAAGAAAAGGCTTTTCTTTTAACTCCTCAATGTGTGAAAATGTTGTAACTGTTGAACTTCTAAAAGAGAAAGTCACTGCGATGCAGAATTAAGAGCTAAAAGATCCCTGAGAAAAAGATGTTAAATGCTTTCTTTGCCTAACTAGGCTACAGAAGTCTCTGGGAATTGCTAGTTGGAAATATCTTCTCAAGGAAGGCTTCATTTATGTTGCAATATGCAGCAAAATAATGCCTGTAAAAGGGTCATTGAAGAGAAATCCATTCCAGATAGCTTTAATTATTTTGTTATTACTCTACTATTGGATTTGAAGAAAAGACTAACTGAAAAGTGGCAGTACCACTTTACCCACCTTCATGTAATTCTGGATGTCTGTCTACTCAGTTTTCTATTAAGTAAAAAAGAAAAAAACCTGAAAGTAATTTTGGTGGCATTTCTTTGCTATATAATTTTAAATAAATAGTCTGTATCAGTGATCACTGAGAGTACATAATTAAGATAAAGCAGTTACTATACTTTTAGACATAAACCCTACACTTACATAAGCCCACACATACGGACAGTCCTCTCCTAATCAATGTCAGAAGCAGGGGAGGATGAAAAGCAAGACAGGTTTTTGTGGTAGTGGAAATAGGATGAGTAATAGCAAGATTACTATTGAGAGATGCAGATTGTGCTATGGGGAATCAGGCTGTGGGAGGCAGAGAAGCAGCTCTGCGATAAAACTCCTTTTTATATTACTTTTATGTATACACAATCATAGTGCAGCTGCGTCACAGATTTTTTTATATATGGCCTCCAAGCTGTAAATATGAAAACAGTGTAAAGTGAAAAGGAAGTCTGAAGGATAAAACTGTAAATATGAAAACAGTGTAAAGTGAAAAGGAAGTCTGAAGGATAAAATCACCTGTAAAAGAAGCATTCATCCAGCAGTATATACCTTTTCTTTGATAAGATAATGTAATTCACTAATTTAGAATGAACACTAGAATAAAATATTGTAATGGGTTTCAAAATTACGAGGACCACTTCTGATCTTAACATTTACCAAAGCATAGTTGCACACAGTTTACCTACCAGCTGCCTCATGTCTCTTTTTTTCTGCTTTCATCTCAAATATTTCTGATCTGCCTTTCAAGCTAGCCTTTTGGTGGAGTCACCTGTGTAATAGACATTATGCACATTTAACAAGCAAATTACTTCGTCACTGGAGTCTCTGCTAGTATTTGTCCAATACCTGTATTCTTATCTGTGTCCACAGCTGTGAACTGCTTCCATTCTCTAAAGTCTCCATGTTAATAAAACAAAGTAGAGCACAGACTTAGCAATTGAGTATTCTACTGAGAAGCCCTTTCTGCTGTTGTGAATTTTACTTTTTAAATGTTGAAATAAGAATGCTGAATAGAGGCTGAAGCTGTTTTTTAGAGGTGCTTTGGACTGTTGTCTACAGATGTTGTGTTTCAAGAACCCTGAAATCCAGCTTTTGAATGTCAGACTTCACCATAACAGCAGGTTTATCTCTATATACCTCAGTCTTTCCGTTTGGTCACTTTTCACATTGTCTCCTGGCCTTATCAGTCTTGTTTTGCTCCTGGTGGTCCATTTTGACTCCATTCTGCAAAAACCCACACCATTTAAAAAGGAAAATGGGATATGTCCCTGTTGCTGCTCTGCTGCTGACATTTACCCAGTTCCCTATCATCAGTTCCTGAGTAACTGGATGTTTGGAGTTAATGGCCATGCTGGTAGGAAACATATTACTCCTGTACAGTGAAACTGTTGAGTGTAGAAAGCTCTTGATTCATCTGTCACAGATTCCCAGACAGAGAATGACTGCTGGCAATCAGGCTTCTGATACAAGAAGGGTACTATAATTTGCAGGGAGTGTTTTGATCATAAGTAGCTGTCATATATTAAAATCAAATTCATAACTTAAAACAAGGTATCTTGAAAACTCCCATGAAGTTTTTGCTTGTTTGGATATAAGAAATTAAGTTTGTAGAACTCAGTTAAATGGTTGCCATGGGCAAAGTTATTTCTGTCATAGTTTGTGGGTTTGATTTTTTTTTTATTATTATTTTAGGCTTGCCAGAGTGCCCCGAAGTCTCATCCTTGAAGCATACCTTTCTGTTGTAGCTAGAATTATGAAGGCTTCAAGGGCAGCTCTTGCATTCTGTTGTATCAACTTTGCTACAAATACTAAAACATTTGTAACACTGATGTTACCTTATTTTCTTCTTGTTGTCAATCATGATGAACTGTTTATACCAGTTCTCAGTTGTTCATCGATGTTCATCAACGTTCATCAAGGCATTAATAACTAATTTTAGTAATTTTGTTATTTCTGCAGAAAACATAATATAAATACTTTATTGTTGATAAGACTTTGCAAGTAGTGTTCTTGGAAGTTATAATTATCACTATTGAAGTAAGTCATTACATTTCTAATTATAATCCAAAAGGTATATTTTGGTGTAAGAAGCTGTAGCACGAGATGTAATATGTTGTAGCATGAGAAATTTTTAAAGTTGAGCCTTACTTTGAAAGGTTTAAAGAATTGCTCCAGTAAATTACAGGACCAATAGTATCCGTAAACAACAAAGTTTAAAATTAAGGAAATACTTGAAATCTGTGCCTCACAGAACCTAGTCCAGTATCCATTTTCAGTACCTTTATTATATCATTGTCTTAAGTTTTACTAGCATATAATCCCTAAAAATTATTGTCTTTTTTTTTCCCTCAGTTTAGTAGACTGATGCTTCTTGCTGCTAATGCTAGTAGGAATTAAGTATTAGAGTTTAAACTAGTGTTTTATCCGCTATCTTGGACCGGGGTGAAAAGATCAGGGAAGATACCTAGTGAAAGAATCTGTAATGAATTTCTAACATTAATATAAGGAATTCTTTTTCAATTTAGAGGTCTTGATGCATTTGGAAGTTCTCATAGTTTTCATTCTAACAAATGTAGCTTTTCAGACTAGGCTGAATTTTAAGGTAAAGTTTTTTAGATTGAAATGTGAAAAACTTCTTGATGATCATAAAATCACTTTGAGATAAACAAATGAAAATTTTAAACCAAAAGACTCCAAAGTGCTAAATCTAGAGCTTCCACAATAACTACAGAAAGGCATTATTTATTTTCATTACATAAATCTGCACTAGATGGAATGGTGTGGGTCATACAGAAATTTGACAGCTAAGACTAGAAGTATTTTCTTGTGAGAGTGGAGCAATTCTATCAGAGAAGGAAATAAGGCACCTGCAGAATTCTGATAAAGAAAGTGGTATATATTGACGATTTTAAGTCTGTGGAGAAAGCTTGTCTAATCTATCTCAACAGCCACTAAAGCAGCTGAACTCATTATTGAAAGGCTGACCTATGTTCTGTACAGCCTATTCAGTTCTCTATCTTTCAAGATTTTTTTTTTAAGGATTATGGATGTACTCTATATCACATGGTTTGGTCTCAGCATCACTGAGGTTTTGGTACAGCAATTATGACCGAAAGACCTAAACCAAAAAAACTCAAGTGCAGTTTATCTTTTCCTATAATTCTTCAGACACTCTTAAAATAAAATAAAAAAATGACTGCCCAGACACTAATGACTCAATCACCATTTGTATTTGCTCTGTCTGCAGTTCTTGTTACTGCTAGTGCATATTATTTACATTAATGGACAAATAATAATATCAGTATTACAATGTATGAAGCTGGTAAGTTTTCAGTTCAAAATATACTAGAGGTTGTTTCAGACAGGTCAAATTCTATCAGCCAGACATCACGTATTTCTCTTGTTATTTATTTATCTTCTTAGGTATAAGGCCATGGGAATTTAGTCAGCCACAGATAGGATCATGACATCCAGGTCTTATCTGAGGATCATATGAATTAAATTAAGACATTTTGAATGACTATTTCAAGTCTAGAATCCCCTTGATTAAATATATTTCAATTTTATGTTTCAGATTGCAATGTAAGCAGTGTGATGTACAACATCATAGCAGAGCTGAACAAAATTGGTTTTGAAGGTTAAATTGGTTCATTTTGACACTCCTGACCTCAAAGTGTGTGGTGTTAAGATTTTTTTTTCTTATTTTTTTCATTTCATGCCATCTGGAATTTCTTTTGTGTTATTTTGGGCAGTGAACAGAGGAAAAAATGATAGCCATGTCTGCATGCATAGTCATGTGTTTTCACACATTAGTGGGACTATTCTTAAGGATGATGCAGGAGTAGGAATAACAGTTTCTAGGTCAATGACAGAAAAATTTCAATTGGAAATAACATTTCCGTATGTTTTCTCTTCTGTACTGTCAACATGTGTAGGGCATACCTTTTTTTTTTTTTTTTTTTTTTTTTTTTTTTTTTTTTTTTTTTTTTTTTTTTTTTTCCTTTCTCCCTTTTTTTCCCACTTTGATTTCTGGAGCATCCACTACCTTTGGACTCAGCTCTGGAACCTGCTTACTCTGATCTGCTCACTCCTCTTATCACTGTATTACAGGAGTTCATGCTCATGAGCAGTTGGGGAATTGCTGAAGGTGTCCCTTCACTTTCTGTCACACAGTTAGCTGCTACGTCCTGGTGTGGCTGAGAACCTGACAGATGTCAGTCCTGAGGCCTGAGCATGTCTAGTGAACTGCATTCTGCAGCATGATTTTACTGTATTGGCAATAATAGTTTGCTGTGTCCTATTGACACTATATCAAATTAAAACTTTAAATCTGACACAATGAAGGAATGTGTTCCTTAGCTTGTCTGTTTAGACAAAAGCACATACACAGAAATGCTGTATGGATGTGTATGGAAACTGGCAGTGCAATTAATTTACATTATATCTGAAGAGTAGATTTATGATTGCTTGCTATTCTAGAAATACACATTCTTTGCATCAGCAATATTCATACTTAATTATCTTTCCACTCCAAGACTTTTTGCAAGGGCCTGTAATGACTGGAAGGTGTAATGACTTTACAGTGACAGAGGGTAGGTTTAGATAAGGTTTTAGGAAGAAATCCTGCTTGAGGGGGTGGTGAGGCACTGGAACAGATTGCTCAGAGAAGTTGTGGTTGCTTCAACCGTGGAAGTGTTGGATGCCAGATTGGGTGGGACTTTGAACAACCTGGTCTAGTGGAAGGTGTCCTTGCCCATGGCAGGAAAGTTGGAATGAGATGGTGTTTAAATCCTTTCCTACCCAAAACATCCTATGGTCTTTGAAAGATCATGTACTTGTCACAATGTATAAGATTTTCAGTAAAACAAGAAAGCTGCCGTGCTTCAGTTTTACAGTGCAATGGTTCATCATCTATTCTTGCAGAACTGTAATGTGTATTTTATAGTTCCATAAGCATTGATCGTGTGTAGATTTTTTGTTAGTTTACAGTTAAATATGTGCCCCTTTAACAAAATTTACCAAGATGCAATGCAATCCTCTAAAATAAGTAATTCACCATAAATAAGAATATGACATAACTGAAAAATATTCTATATACTCTATATAATATGTATCTCACATTGATATATTATGTGTGTTTATAGTATATCTATGCAACAATCTGGAATAATTTGTTTCATTAAGTTAATGTAGGTCTGTTACATAATTAATACACTTTTTAATAGTAAAAAGATATTTTAAGAAAAAAATCCCATGGTCATGCAAATACAGCTTTTGATTATAACTGTCATGTTTCAGTGCACATTCTCTGAATTCTGCTCTTTGTCTCACCAGATCCTGTGGGAGTGAGAGAACAAGTTTAGCTGTCCTGATACCTGCACAGGAACCCTTGTGCTGCTGTAGGACATTCAGAGTTGTTCAAGACAATTTGGAGGAAGAGCAGGTGGAGAGATTGAGATCTGATAATTATGATATTGTCATAGCCCAAAGTGGTATTAACAGCCAAGCTATTTACATGGCTTCTGTGTAAAAGCTCCAAATCTACTCTATTGCTTACTCACTTTCTTGGCACATCTGAAAAGTAACTGTAAGTAAATTCTTGTTACTCTAATTTCATTCAAACAAGAAGAGAGTATTCCGCAATATGATGTGACGTAGTGTTGCCCAATTTTAAGTAAAAGAAACATACTCTAATAGGTGAAACTTAACCTGGCTTGAGGAAGGATGAAAGTGATAAAAATCAAACTTTGACCAGAACTCCACAGGCTATGTGAGGGAAGCAGCAATAATATATGGCAATCTCAAATTCATTGTTAAAAACAAGTTCATACATGTTAAAACCTGGCCTAAAACCATGTGATCACAGGGCTGTTGGTTTGAACTGTTCCAAATCCTCAGCCTAAGGAGAGATTAGCTGTCTCTGATTGTAGTTTCTGGTCACTTTTGTAGTCTCAGGACTCTGGTCCAACATCTTTTCTTTAAACAATCTGACTGGCATGTTTAAACTCTGAAATACATGGCTTGGGTCTTCCAGTATCTCTGCCCCATTATCACTCATCCAGACATTCCCTCAGCATTTGATAGCACTCAGGCATCAAGCTTAACCCATTCATGGATACAACCAATAGGAAACAATGTAGGCACAGCAGAGGAACCTTACAGCAAGAGCCAATTTTAAAAGCACTTGGAGAAAGACACCTTAAAAATACCCAAGCTGAGTATTTGGATTGGGCAGAGAGGACACTTTGCCCATTATTTTTTGATATATGTCAGCAATACATGACATATGGTGTCAGTAGAAAACATCCTCTTCTTTTAAAAGGAATCTGTTTCAATGAGTTCAGCTGGAAATTCAACTCTCTTTCCTTAGTCCCACTCATCCCATCTGCACAAAGAAAGTATACTGCTCTAGGGAACAGATTGAGTCAGTGGCTCTACTTTGTTGTCCTGTGGGCTCCACATTCTAGATTAGTCACGTTCCTCGAGTAGGGTACTTTTCTGCAGTGTAAGATAGAAAGGACTGTTATGTGAGTTTATTAGATACTCAGCATATAAGAAAAAAAGTGGAGTTCTCAGTGCTATTAATCAGGCTTCATTCTGGCCTACAAGGATTTCTCTTTCTGTATGCATTTGAAATTTCATAATATCTGCCTTAATGCTATACCTATGTTTGTGATCATAGTTTTTCTTAGTTTTCCTTTTAAATTATGTATCTTCTCTGGAAAAACAAAGTTGACGACTGTTCTAAAAATAAAAAATCCATCCCTTGCAAATATTTGCAGTCTCAGAAAGCACAGTGTTCACCAAGCAGTAATTAGTTTCAAGGGAGATTTGTGACTCAAAGTACTAAAAGAGTCCTTTTCAGCTTGTTGAACAAGGATAGAGTCAAAAGTCCTAGGAACAAATGTATAGGGAAAGCATGTGGATGGTATCACAGATGTAACATTTGTCTCTTGGGTGCAGTTGAAGTTTTTGTGAGTTTTGCTATGAAACTTGATTGAAATTTGCTATTTAGAGGAGTCACAAAGGAAACATGGAAAAACTTTCAACAGTATGTGAGTCATCAGTACCTGTGTTCCAGTACTGCTGTTGTCAAGAAAAGACTTAGGCTTTCTTATTGCAACCATGACGTTGTTTTAAGATAAACGTCTACATCTTCTGAGTTTGTCTTAAGTATTAAATTTAAAACATTTACAAAATGCATTTACTTTTTCAGTGGAATAAACTTCCACTGTTTTTAGAGCAGATGGCTTTATTTTTCTATAAAATAAGGAACATGGGCTTTGCAAAAAAAAGATTGGGGGCTCAGGGCATGTGAAAGTTTTAGATCATCATGGGAAGTGAAAACACATAGCAAGGTCCTCTGTCTGTCCTCTGTCCTCACTTCCTTAGACCAGATGCCCTCAAAGTCACGTCTTTTCTTGCATGTAAAGATCCTCTTTGATAATGGTGGTTAAGCAAGAAAAAAACTTCATTTAATATATTTTTCTGGATTCTTATGACACACACTATATACTGTCACTTCAGAAATGCTCTTTAGCAAAACCTTCTTTTAAGGGTCAAGCCCTGTTGAGATGACATTCACCACTGTTGGCACTTATGTAAGCCATCCAAGAAGGTGACAGGCATTTCAATAACCTGTCAACACCTTACCTGTGGCAGATACTCACGGGTTGTATGTTCGTGAAACATAGGTCACGTTTTTCCAAAGGCAACTGTAAGGTCAAATTAAGCTCAATTAAATTCCCTCTACTTTCAGTAAATAAGCATCCAAGCTATTTATGTATTTATTTATTATGTATAAGTGATAGACAATGCAGCTTTTTACCATTTTAGATGATATGACCATGTCTGATGGGTATTTACTGTACCAGAGTTAAAATATACCAACTGATGGTTCAAACCTTGTGAACTAACTGCAGTAATGAATATTTGTGTGCTGCTCAGTGCTCTGCTATACACCATGATAATACCTCTAGTCTCTTCAGCAGGCATTTTGAGGGTTTGATTTTGAGATGCAAAATGAAATTTAGGAGAGTTACAGCAATGTATTTATAATTTTTTTCATTAAGTCAGTCCACTATATTTTGCAGATATGAAAGAGTTTTGTATTTTTCTATTTTTTGGTTTTTTTCTAACATGTAAATTTTGGAACAGAGAGATTAGATGATGCAATTTGATAACTGATGTTTGACTTGCTTGCATTAATACTTTGTCCAAGCACTGCTTTTATTTCATATAATACCCCAAATTATTGACACTTCCATGAATCATGACCTACTGTTACAGAGTAGCTAGCATCCTAACTGTGCAGCTCCTGGTTTCCAAAACAAGACATCTGGATGGAAAACACTGGATGCGAATTGATAATTAAGATATAATTGCTGCAGAAATGTATGTGGGCTAGCTGGTAAGGGACAAAAGCATGACAGGGATTGTTCTAATGGTTATTTGTTGTAAAAGGCCATGTTCCTTTGCCCGAAAGTATTCCCAAGCACTTCTAAAAGTGTTACTGCAGTTATAGCCTGTCACCTGTCGTTATCTGCAACCCACTCTGTCAGTCCACTTACTCTTTTAAAAGTAACAAATTACATCATTTATCAGTGCTTTCATGTAGTGCCTCATATATTAATATCTCCATTATCTGGACCTTTCTCATAGATGACAGGGTTGTTTTTAAGTCCTGATTTTCAGACTTATATGAGGTGCAAATGATTTTTCTTCATGATTTTCGCTTCCTTTTTTTTATTTTTTTAACCTTTTTTCCCCCTTTTATGACTAATATGTGTTATGGCAAGCTTATTCTGTGATGTCTGGTGTTTCTTTTGCTTTTTAGTTCATAGTACTGCTTGAGTGCAACCTTGTATTTTCCTCAAAGAAAGACGGCTGTTTATGGCATTTCTTTTCAGATATGTTAATTTAATTGAGTGCATTATGGCCGGAGCAGTGTGATGTTTCTCTATTAAATGACTCATTTTGGCTCCACACAGGAAGTCAGCTGCCTGTGTGGTTTCACCAGAGGTGCTTTGAGGAAGGCTCTGGCTCACTGTAAACTCAGGTGCCTCACCAGACACAGAAAATGGACTCCATCTGTTGTTCCCTGCTTTAGTTCAGCCCAGGCTTAGCGCATCCCTGAGGTAACCTTGAACAAGCCACTTGAGCAGATGGTCTGCTCTGGGTCCTGCTGGGTGTTGGGTTTATCCTGCAGAGCCCCGTGTGGATGGATGGCTCCCAGGCCTCAAGAACAGCTTTCTGGAGAGAACTTGTGACCTTCCTTAGTTTCCAGTCAACAGGGTGATCCTGTGGTGGTGGTTGGGTGGCCACAGCTTTTAACTTTTTAGCTGACTTTACATTATGTAATGATTCATTAATTCAGTCATTATTGTGCTACGTATTAGCTACTGTTACATAACAACCCACTTAGTGATTTATATTTCTGTGGATAAAGTACCTCCAGCTTTCCAGTGAGTTATGTGTTTTTAAAGATACTCTCATGCCTTTGGACCTCGCAGGACGAGCGATATTGTTGACGTGGAAATGATGAGGAGCAGCCAGTGCCCAGCAGTGGGCTCAGGCCACTCTCCAGGGTCCTGGTGGCATGGCCAAGGCAGGCCACCAGCACACAAGTGTGAGGGTCAGGATCAGAGGGAGACCAGTGTGAGATGCAGCCTGGATGGCCAGGCAGGAACACGAGGATGAGCCAGCTGCCTGTGGGTGGGGGACTAGACCCAGGCCCATGGATGGGCCTGGTCTGGCCATGGTGGTCACTTGGATAAGGTCTGGGTCTCCCTAACAAGACCCTACAGGGGAAGATGTGGCAGTCCAACAAAATTATTCAGTATTAAAAGTACCTTTTAGTCCAGTTTCCTAATATATCAATTCATTCTAACAGCTGTGAAACATTTAAAGATGACTGTAATGTGATTATTTGCCACCGTAGTAACTAAGATACAGTGTTTGTGAAAAATATTTCAATATAGTTTTCATATCAATCACATTATGGTTGTCTGATTTCTGTTTCAAGAACCACAGTTTTTCAGATAATATAAATTGAAAAAGATAAAAGCTATATGTAAATAAAAATTCAGATTAAATTCTTCCAAAAGATTTTTCTGCAGAGAATGTTCCCTTTCCACGTGTGCATTGCCTACAGGAACCTGGCGATCAATCAAAGGATGAGCCCATCCCTTAAAAAGATGTAGAAAACATAATTGGATGAAAAAGCCAGTTGCTGCAGAAATTGAATGAGTCTTGAGTTGAACAAATTACTTTATTTAAATTTCTTACTGAAGGAATTCCTTAAATTGCCCTTGCTGCAGAGACTGATATTAGATAGAGATTATTTTTCATCTCAGAAGAAACTGTTAGCAATAACTGCAAGGTATTTTGCCCCCTGTGGTATGAGAAGGACTGGGTTATAACTTCCCCTAAAGCTCTTAATTCCTCTTCAGGTCAGATGAGGAGAGCTATTCTCAATCTTAGTGAGAACTGTGTGTTGAACTGAAATTGGGTGGCAGAAACATTAAAAGAAACTGTACTTAAATTATTTATGAGTGGTACTAAACAGAGACTGTTTAACAGATGAATACCTGAGCATAGATGAATGGCAAGTACTGCCTTAATCAGTAGTGAATGGTAGCAAATACAGAGCAACTTATGCAAATGAAACTGTGGGCACAGGACTAGTGAATGTTTGCATTCCAAAAAGGAATAGATGGAGGACTTCTCCAAGTCAGGACCTGTCACGGGAAGATGTTGCAGTGCCCAAATGATGCACTTTCTGTTGGCTTTGCATGTGCAGTATGGGCTTGATACAGGCAATCAGTGAAATAGAGACCTGACAAAGGGCTGTGACATGTGCATATTCTCCAGGAAGAGCAGAGTTACATGAGGCCTTTTCTGACAGTGTCATTTGGTGTCATCACCTTTTTCATCAAGGCCATGTCCATATGAATGAGATGAAGAGATACTGGGGGGCAGGAATGCATGGGTTTGGTTGACTGTATAAACCCAAGAGACATGCTTAATGCTTTGTATAAAGACAATGGTGACTTAAAAGATTTCAAGATTTCAATTACAAGAAAAATCAGTAAGCTAAGGAGTTGATTCTGACTTAAGGATAGTGTATGATATCTTCATTGGAAACAAACTGAAAAATTAAAACTTTTCCCCATATTTTCAGGGACATGCAACCTCTTCTATTGATCTGTAGAGCTGAGTATTTGTTCAAGCATTAGGATCCCAATCCCTGTTTTCTCTTTCTCCTTAGAACTGACAAAGAACAAGAAAAAGACGATTGCCTTTGACTATGTCTCATTGTTGTTCCTAATATAAAACATTAAATATTGATTTTAATCCCCAAGTGGTTTGGAGATTACCCCAGCTCTTTTATTAGATCTTCAAATACCAATTCTCATTAGTCCATGGATCTCAGTCTAAACCGTGGTCTTCCTTTTCTGTTTCCTCAGAGGAACAGAAGGTACAGTTCTATGAAATAATGTAACTACTCCTAAATTAAAAAGGATTTTTTTTTTTTTTGTGATGATGGATTCTTGAATTTAGCACTAGTGAGGTTCCTAGTGCACTGAAAACATAATTTTATGTGCTGAATGATATTGTCTCGTTGCATATATATCTCTCCTCATTTGCTTTAATTGTAAACACATCTGGGCAAAAACTAGGTTTTGCTGCTGAGCATTGTGGGCTTGTGCTTCTTAGCTAGTTAGACACTGCCCTACTGAAGTATCTACAGTAAAACTTTAATTGCAACTGCCGTTGATAATACTTCTGACAGTTTGATCATGGTAAAAGCTTAATAAGATTTGCTTGCACTGTGAAATTCTGTTTACAAAGAAATCTTCTGTTCAGTAGATTTGCAGTTAGTACGAATGCAGGGGTGATGGTGTTTGTTTTCCTTCTGTTAACATGGTTGATGCTGAGCACACTTAAGAGCATGATTTCAGTTTCTTCCTTCCCCTTCACCCTGACTGAGTTTGATAATTCACCTGCAATAAGAGGTTTAACAGGCTTCACCAGTCTAAACTGAAGGAGGAACATGACTGTGCACAGGTGTTTCCAGGTGCTCAGATTTTGCTTCTCAGAAAATTAAGTGGAGGAAAATTCTGTCAGAGCTTTGTTTCATCTAGAGTTCATGGTGACCTGATCAACTTCATGTAAGTGATGGGCTTCTTCAAGTGGCCTTATCTAAGATCTAAAGGTACAGATACTAATACCTATCTTTTGAAGGTACATATATTGGTTACTGTAAATACAGTGATGCTGTAGCATAATAAAATACCTTGTTATGTGTCTATCTCTAAATATAATTCTGAGATATTTTACAAATTACTATTGAGCTGTTCATATTTTATTGTATGGCATGTGTGCCAAGACACTGTATATCAGAGTGATAACAGAAAAGATGTCAGTTGGACTGATAATAGATCATTTAGGAATGAACATTTTCTGTTAAATTGGTACTACTGATAGCCTTCAGAATGTTGTGCTAGGCATCATATGCTTGTAACTGATTTAACAGAATAACATCCGTGAATACAACTTGGAAACAGTTCTAGTTGCTCTATAAAGCCAAAGCAACTGTAAAGGAGAAAAGTGGCTCTCATGATTTTTTTTTTTTTTTTTTTTTTTTTTTTTTTTTGGTCTATGAAGCATCTAGTGTTAAGTTTTGCCTCACTGTATTTCTGTCAAATGTGCTACACAATGCCTCTAAATATTTCCCAGTTGTTTTTTATTTTGTGACTAGAATTTTTTGTATTTGGGGTGGAGGGAAGGAATATCTGCTTTTATACCTGTAGAGAGGGGTTGTGTGTATGAATAAATGATAGAGGAAGAAAGATAAATTATAAATGTACAAAAGATAAGCTGTCACTTGGTTGACGTGATCTTTTGCTTTCCTGTTTATTCTTAGATATCTTTTCCCTTGTATTTTGTGTTTGCTGTCATGCAATCAGGGCATATTACTTAACCTTTCTGTGGAATCCCCGTGTGTCTGGGTTTTTACATTATTATATTTATATTTATAGACATTGACGTCTCCAGAACAGGAGTAATGGGAGGAACAAGGGAGATCTGGATGCGGCTATTACCATGATTTTGTTTGTGCTTATGAATTCTTCAGTTTAAGGTTAGACAGCTTCCTCTACAAGTTGTTCTCAAGTCGCTCAAGACATATTTGTGGTCTCTCAGTTTGAATATTACACATGGATAGAACTATGTATTTAATTACTTCCCATTTCTTTGTGTTTTACATGAAAATTCTACTTTAGAAGATGTGTATACAGTTCTTAATAGCCCCTTTAAAATCAGGTTTGCTTGAATTACTCTTTTTCTTCAATTGTACGTTCTGGTTTATGGTAGTTCTGTAGTTTTGACCTTTATTAGCATGCCTTGTGAACTTTCTTTCTCCGTACTCGAGCTAAGTCATAGCTCTCTGATGTTTTACTTTAATATCTCTGTACCTGAAACCTCATTAATGTTTAATATTCATAGATTAAAGGAGAAAGTTAACGTCTCCATGGATTCTAATATATATTAAACTGGCAATTTAATGTGTTTCATTTTTGACTCCTTCCCAGATCTGAGAAATTTTAAAGTTCAGATTTTTTTGATTATTGAAATAAGAGAAAAGGGGGACTCATAATATTAATCCCTGTAATTGTAACAGTCATCAGTAAAAAGTCAGTTTTTAAAGAACATCTACTTCATGGTGGTGGCTGTCATAATATAATTTTTCCTCTGTGTCTGCATGGTAATAATAGCCCTGCTTGTAGAGAGAATTGGTCTTTTAGGGAGCCCTGGAGTTTGCCTTAGAGCCACTGAAGCATAGCTGGGTATCAGCTCTGCTGGGGAACATAAGGACACTAAGTTCAGCCAAGGTAGTGTGAAGGGAATAAAAGTGTTTTATGTTTATGCATACAGACTTTGCAAAGACAGAAGGGAGACTCTCCTAAGCTCTCAGGCAGGCCTGGTGAAAGGCAGCCTGCAGGCAGACCTGAGCCTGCTGGGATGAAAGCTTCCACAGGGCTGGGGTTAACTGGTACCGCAGCTGTGAGCCAGCAGGAGGCTGCAGGAGTGTCTGCTGCCTGGAGTTTGCTGGAAGCTGGCCCTCAGACAGGGGGTCATCGAAGGGGTCTGTCACACCTTGCTGCACCTGCTCTCAGGGGGAGGGGTGTAGTAACATTCCTCTGCCTGCCATGCCTTTTTGAAGCATTTAGTGGCTCTGGAGCACAGACTTTGTATGAATTCCTTGGTGCCACAGGATGGTCTGAAGTAGATGTTTAAATACAGTAAACATTAGCATTCTCAAACTTAAAAGATAAAATCTGTAGGAGTTGTGCATACTGATTAAAATTAGGATGACTATATTAATTTATGGGATAGGTCCTAATTCATAGAGAACTGGACATCTTAATCAACTCAGGAAGTGAACTCACATTGGAAAAGAATTACTTTGTATTTTAAGACTTCTTCAAAATCTATAAAAATAGTCCATAGCAAAGGTGTATCTAGATCCCTCTTGCAAAAGAACTATGTTAATTAAATTTAATGCTCATCTTCATTTGTTGTGAGTTTTATAAAAAAGGATTTTATGTTTAAAACTTTGTTCATAGCTCCAGGCCTATCAATTTACTGTCTATATAGTAGACAGTGGGGGGGGGGGGGGGGGGGAATATGAGAAAAATTGTAGGCCAAATCTTTGAAGCTACATTTGAGTTACAGTAGCTTACCCTGCTCAATGATGTGTAACCTTCATTTCCTACCAAAAGAGTGGGAGATGAGGAATTAGAAATTAAAACTCAGTGTATCAATCAAAGCTGTTCACCTTACTTTAATATGCTTTTCACATTCTGGCTGTTGATAAAATTCGATTTAACTAATCACAGTATGCCTTTTAGTGAAATATACCGTGATTGGTTTTTTAATTGAAAATTATTGGCATGAAATGGAAAGGTCGTCTTAAATGGCATTAGAGAGAGGAGGATCGTCAGTTTGTTCAATATCAAAATTTTTGGTTTAGAGAAAAAAAAAAACAGGTCATTGTTTGAATTTGAACCTCTCATAAGTCTCTCCTTCCACTTTTGTTCTTATTTTCCCACATGGGGATGGATTTCTTTGCATATGTGAATTCTTAAAATATGCTCTCACTGCTAGAGGAAAACTCAGCATTGATTCAGGCACAACTCGAAGTACAAGACGTGTTTGATCAAAATTGCTAGTGGTTTGGTAATTTTAAGTATGTGTCTCCTGTTGAACTTCAGTGTCTTTTTAGGTTTATAACAAAATTTAATCTTGACTATCTTAATTATTTATAAACATTTCAGTTATTTTTCCGCTTTAATTAGAGAATTTACTGCTGCTTCATATAACAGTGTTAGGTTGGTTTGGAAATATGAAGTATTCATGAAGCACAACATAGGTATGCAAGGCTATTTTATTCTCAGATAGAGAAAAAGCATGTTACAGTAAATAACATAATCTTGCTTATTTTTAGGAAATGTAGCCTCTGTGTACTTGTCTTAGTTCTTCGTTCATTTAGTCATCATGTTTCTTGTTGGTTGGTTTGGGGATTTTTAATAAGCTTTTATACTTGCTATTCTTAGACTTATCCAGTTACTAACAAAGTAATGCTGTTCTCAAAGTTTCATATGTTTCAGGGTCAGCAACAAGAGCTAAGAAGAAGTTGAAAAAATAAGGACATTTAATCTAGGAGAGAAAAGTATTTTCATATCCATGAAAATGTAGCTGCTAGAAAGGAAATATGTTATTCCTGTCCCTGGTGAAAAGAACAATGAAATGAAAGGCTTAAATTATGGCAAGTAGCGCAGGTTAGATGAAAGGGGAAATTTCCTAATTGCAAGAATAATGAAATATTGAAGGAAATTGCCTTGAGTGCTTGTGCAATCTTGGCTCTTGGAAATTGGCAAGGGCAGATGTGATTTAGGCATACCCAGTCCAGATTTGAGGTGGGGTAAGATTATACCTCAAAGGAACTTCCATATACATTTTTATGATTCTTCAGCTGATTGTTGAACTCCACACAAAAAAAATCCTTTAAATTTTCTATAGTAGTCGATTTATTTTGGTGTTATTAATTTACCTGTTCTTGAAATTACCTAGATTCATTTAAAGGTGAGCCAAATCTAATCTGTTTTAATATTTTAAGATACTTCTTACATAATTTTGTTATTGTTCCGTTGCTAGAAACTAAGAGTGAAAAACTTTCTCCCATGAAAGGATTATGTTAAACAGTGCTATTTTGTAAAATGCTCCTCAATTTACTTAATTTTTAGAAAGTTACCTATAAAAAAGGAATAAGTTGATAGCTTGACTTAAAAACTCTTACAAGAAATGTAATGATTGGGGGACTGAGTATGAAACAAGTATGGAGCAAAGTCAGATTGAGAAAGCATGATTAGACCTAAACAAAAAATAAATTGAAAATCCCAAAAAACTAAAAACTATTCATAGGAATAAAAAGAGGTATGGTGCAGACTAGAAGACTGTTTTATGTAGGTGAGTCTCAGACTTCCGTGATCATGTGGACATGTACGACCACCACAAATTTTAGTTCCTTTTGGTGCAAACTTCATTATGCTGAATACACTCGGGAGACTCAGTAGGTCTCAGTACATCTGCATTGAGTTCACGCAAAGCACAGAAATTGTCATGCTTCCAAAGACCTTGCAAGAGGTCTCCTTATCAGCTTCGTGTTAAGATGACTGAACAGGAATGTAAACTTGTCAGTCATGTTTAATCGGCTTGTTTTCTGCAGCAGCCTCTGGACTTCGTTTGAAAAATCCCCTAGACAATGGAAATTACTAGCCAGTGCCCACATAAGGAAAGAATTCTGAAAGATCGAGTAATAATGCATATGCTGCAGCATCAGAAGCCTGCTGATAAGGGTGTTTTCTCTCATTTGGGCAGATTAGTTTCAGGTCTTCCTTAAAGTGCAAGATGATCATTCTTTTCCAACATGGGTTCATTACTTTAGTTAAGTAAACATTGGGGTTTTTTCTTAAATCCAGTGTAACATAAACTGCAAATTACAAAATTGGTTATTAATGCCAAAAGCTGGAGTATTCTGCAAATAGATACCTATGGAACATGAATTTTGTTGTGGCATAGATCAGCAAGAAACTTCAAAAATACTGTTCAAACAAATCTGTATTTTCCCTCTACTATTTCTAAAAATTTCCAGATAACTACATAAAATAAGAAGTCACTGTATTTCACCTGTATGCCAAGCTGTTTCATTGTATCATGATGTAACTGTAGAGATTATAATTTAAAGCTCATTAAAATAACTGTTAAAAATCTAGTACCTTTCTTTTTGAACAATTGAAAAATTACTCCTAGAGTACTATTGGCTACTACATATACTCAGAGGTGTCAAATTAGGTTCTATCTTATACTGTAGTCAAAAATATAGAATATGCTATCTCATTGCTATAGAAAATGATTTTTTGTAGCAAATTTTTAAGTCCTGCTAAAACATTCCAGGTAGCAAATTTGGCTAAAGTTAGTTTCTGCATCTGATTTCCTTTCTCTTACAACGTTTCTCCTATAATAGAATGTGAAAAAAACCAGTGATTTATATTGAGAATATTGATCAGCAACAATAATTGGTAGATGTCTCTTTTCTAGTATTACTGTGTCTGCTGGATCAGTGGTTTCAGGTTTGCTGCAAAGCTGTTATCAGTTGTACCACAGAGATTTGAACAATGTTCTAGTTATGATGCAACTTGTATTTTTATAAGAGGTGCACCAGAGGAGGAAAAAAAAAGTAGAAAATGCTTCTGAAATTATTCTTGTTACCTCATGAAGCAACACATAATTTGAATTTTACTCATTAGGGATAACCTAACTGTAGTAAACATTCTTTACTGTTTATAAAATCTGTTTCCTTAGAGAGAATGCTCTTCTAATAAAGAAAATGCAAAGGCAAATTTCATCACAAGTTATCATAAGGAAATAAGATTTTTAATCACCACTGAACAGATAAGGCAAGAAATGTATTCCTGCTTAAAACACCTGACACTTGAATCCTGCAAAGCACTTTTTGTGTTAAGTTAGTGGCATAGCCAATCAAAACAGCATGACACTTAGCATAGTAAACATCTAAAGACATTTTTCTAAACTATAGGAAAAATATGTATATGAAGAGTCTGTTAAGAAAAAGCACTATCACATCTTTATTGTTCAGCCTTTTAGAAATTACAGAATTACTAACAATTTGGTTCTTTCCATAAACATAGAGTTCTGTATTGATTTTTGTGATTTGCTGTTGTGTTGGTTTTTGGTTTTATTTTGGGGTTTTTTAAGGAGGAGAAGACTGTTTATATAAAAGAAAATACTTAAAATTTTCTGTATCCATGTAGCATATAGTTAAACACCCCAGAAACCCATCATATCATAAACTCTTCCAGGAGTCACTCAAAGCCACTGTCTATATTTTTCATCAGAATGGTCTTAGAGATCTTTTTTGGTTCAAAACCAAGCAATACTGGCAAAAATCCTGCTGAGTCTCCTCAAACCCCTTTCAGGTCTTTTGATGTTAAAAATAATTTCTGAAAAAGGTAGTTAGTAAAAAAATGCAGCATTAACACTATTCCAAGTATGATTTTTAAACTTCCTGAAAAAGGAATAGTCCAACATGGATGCTCTTCTGCAAGCTGACCCTGTTGTGCTGTCAAAGTTGTCTTCACTTCAAAAAGAAGACCTGGAGAAGCAGCACATGGTCAGCATGATCACCATGCATTCATTTAAGCTCATGTTACTTGAGTTTGGTTTCTTTTCCTTGAATTGGAAATGAGACAAGTGAAAATAAAACAAGAGAAGATAGTTTTAGGTGTTTTAGTTATTGACCAAATCTATCAGCTTAGGTCAGCAGGTAGAAGGAGATGGAGTTGTATGGTCCGAGGAATTTTTTTTATTATTTTTTTTTCTTTATTATCCTTTAAGTCTAGACTCTACCTCCTGTCCTACAGTCAGTTCAAATTGTGTCATTTGGAAAGCCAGGGTTCACTGGCAGATTTTGTAGGTCACCTTTCGCAATTCATGGTGTTTCACATTCAATAGATACGGAGTACAAACTCCTCTGGAGTGCTCATGTTTTAACTTAATCTTTTTTGCTGCAGTTTTGTGACCTGAAATATATAGCCATAGTACAGCAATAACAGCTTTTTATACCTGTCCATAAAAGTCTCTGTAATGAAATGCTTGGGGAGCTTGGCATTTTCTAAATAACATTATTAACAGCTTTGGTTTGGAATTGATGGCATGATGCTACTGGGTTGTCCATGATAATCTAGAATGTACAAGCACAAAAAGTGTGATATAAGTGTTTCGAAAATGAAATAACCTTGAGTCATTCAGATGTCGCAGACTAAATCAAGTGCTGCCCTTTTTTTGATGTGCTAGGCTAATTATTTCTACTAATGTAAATGTCAGTGCAATGAACACTTATTTGCTGTGGCATAACAAATAAGTGGCACAGGAAATCTGAGCATATAAAGAAATTCATCATGTCCTAAAGTCTCTATTATATGGCTTCAAGCCAAAGATATGGAAAACAATTCAGATTCACATTTTTAAAAATGTTTTAAAAGTACATAAAAATGGAGTAAAAATAAAAACAGAAGGCAGTAATTATATCTGAATGCATTTTTGATTTTTTTTTTGTTATTTTTGAAACATTCTAGATTTAGACGCTTTAGCAGCTTCTCTTAATAACAAGTAGTAGTTCTCTACATTTTACTGGCCAGCCGTGGCTTCATCATCACTGCCTTTCCAATGGGCAGCAATTTTGGCAGGCAGTGGCTTCCGAGCAGGGGTGCAGGGCCGCTGGGAACTCTGTGGGTGGCATCGAGATGTGAGTTCCCCTTTGTGCAGGGCAGCTGCTGCCCACCCCAAAGCCTGCCACTGCATGTACTGCAGCCACTGCTCCTCACCTAGAGGCACAGAGTCCCAGAGAAGGATCCGGACAGGAAACGTAGCCTGGAGCTTCAAAACTGTCAGCTGATATTTTTAGGCCTGCTCCTGCTATCTTTAGGGAATCTTCGTGGTGAATCCAAACTGCTTCATGTAATAACTTTTTTTATGGTGATGGGAGCTTCACAGGGCTGTTCTTGTACCTGTTCCCTGGGCATGGTACTCATACTTACATCTCAGTTCCGATATGGGGCCTTTTTAGTTTTTTTGCCTAACACTGAAGAGATACAGGAAAGAAGAACCACACAGGCAGTGTTCAGAGCTTAAGCATAAAGGGGTGGAGATGAGGTAGTGTGATGCTTGGGTTTTACAACTTTTTCATAGATCAGGCTGCCTTACATCAGGCACATCATTAAGGGAAAATAATATTTTGGTTTTCATATTTAATATCCTCACCCAGTCACTGCACCAGAATGGATTTTGCTTGAGCACTTGTCTTCAGATTTGGTTGCCATAGTGCTAAGATTTCACTTTGATGATCTTGTGCTAAAATGTACCATAATCAGAAAATGGGGAAATCTTTCAAAATAAATTTTTTTCATGGCTCTTCCAGCTGCTGGGGATGAAGCTTCATGAGAATGTCTTCATATGCTTTTTGATAATACCAGAAGAGAAGTTTGCTAAGTTAATGTATTGTGATTTTGCAACTGATTTATAATGAACATATGGTGTTATATGCAGTGACACCATTCTTTAAAATGTTATCCTTAATTTTATTTTGATGAAGAAATGAATTTAATTGCTCAGTGAGTTCTGGTTCTTTTATTATTGTCTTTTTTGATCAGAGCTTAGAGTCCTGAGAATGATCTGTGTTAGAAGGATGCAAAAAAGTAGTGAATTATGTGTTTTACACGACAATGTTTACAAACATTATACAGAAGCTTTTATTCCAAGAACAAAGAGGAATCAAAGAGTGGATATTTGTATGCTTCTGAAATATCCCCAGAGGTGCCTGAGTACTTCTTCACTACCTTTATTTCCTGTGTGTATCTTTTCCTGAGTGTGAACAAGCACTTATGTCTAAATACAATTATTTCCTAAAATTCATTAAACAATTATGAGTGGTTATGCTTATAGTTATATGATGTTTGTTAGTGCAGTATTCAATTATATATTGTTGTTTAGTAAAATGTCCCTAGAGCCAGTGAGCAAATCTTCAGGCTCAAAGTAAATCTGTAATTTCTGTAATATCTTTTTTTTTAAAAAAAGAGGTGTGTTTCAATTGATATATCCTCTTCCCATGCCCGAGTCCCCCTTAATTGTCTGCCTCCACAGAGTGAAACTAAAATGAATTATTCAATGAAGGCACTTGTTTCTTAGTTCAAGCTTTCAAATGTCAAAGTAGAGAAGCTTTTTTCTTTTTTTTTCCTCTCTGAGGGATCTAATAGTCTGTGAATGAGTTTTTGGTAATTGTGCTATTTTTTGTGCTTACCTTATTCTCTGTAATTGAGCCAGATGTTAAGTCTTCTCTGGAGGAGAAGAGTCTTCTCCCTTTATGTAGAACTGTATCAGTCTTGCATCCCAAAAGATTTGAGGTTAATGTGAAAATGAAATAGTAAGGCAGATGCTGTATGTAATGTTCCTGTAGGTGTGTAATTCCTTTGGACTGAAACACTTTAAAATGTGTAACTCAGAGGCACATACTACATGTAACAAATTGTTGGATGATAAATTGTTGTAGGATTTTTTTGACAGTCAGTCAAAATCCAACACTTTGTATGCAATGGGATATTTGCTACTGTAATAGTTCTGCAGTGATGGAAATGGTTCCTGAGTTTGGGGCTAAGGGCTGTAGGGGCAGACTGCTCTATTTGTGGGTGACTTACAGAAATATTTTGGAGAGGAAAACCCTGAGTATGTTTCAGCTACTCAGCTGAGCTGGTTTCTCACCCATATGTATTGATATGTCAGTAAAGAATACATGGAAGCTTTACTTTTGTGTTAGGATGAAGTACTGGGATGAAACAGGGTCAGGTGTGCCTTCATCTTCTCTTTTCTCATATCTTGGTTTCCACCAGAAAAAAGCCTTACTTTATATGTTGGAAGGAATCATAATGTTCTGGAGTCATGCTTTCCATTTCTAATGCCCTTACCAAAAGACTGCTAGTGCTCTTACAGGCACATGTAGAACTAACACTTCACACTATCCCTGGGGTGTTGCTGCCATTTAAGTACATAAAAACCCAGAATGTGTAAATAGCAAATGTGTATGTCCAGAATACCATGTCTCCCATGATGTATGGTTCAGTAATTTGCTTATACACAGAATAATATTCCTTGAAACAATTTTTCCTTTTATGAGTAGGAACCCAACCTTACTTGGTTCTTTGTTTAAACAACTAAACCCATTTTTGTGTTGAATTCATTATGCATTTTATAGCATAAATTTAATAATTTTGGTCTGGCTGTTTATACATTACTTCTAAAATGAAGAATTTCTTTTGTTGCCTTCTTTAGCATTTTTACTTGTGTGTTGTGGTTAATTTTATTTGAGTCCATCAGTTTATGGTTAAATTTGAGTTCAGGAAAAATTCAGAATCCAGATTCATTAGCACAATCCATCTTCTGATGTCATATCACCTACTCAGAACTTGTCATTCTGAGATGGGATGTAGAGTTGTATGGGCTTTCTTGTATGTATTTACAAATAGCAACACTTGGTGGTTCCTGTTTTCCAGCCATTACACCAGAGAGACAGCCTGTGTCTAACTAAACCTGAGCTGCTGGTTTAGTTTTTAGTTTGATGCAAAACATTTTAAATTGTCAAGGTAGCAAAAAAGATGGGGAACTGAGAAAGAAAAGTATGTAGGAAGAAGACAGATGCTGGAATAAGAATACTACATTGTTTTTCTTTTCTTTTTTTTTTTTTCTTTTCCTTCTTCCACAGCTAGAAATGCCGTAGAAATGGAAGCTCTTCCAGTCATTATCATCTGGATAAAAGAGGCATGTGAGCATACTTAGAGTTTTACAGTAGAGCCTTTTAGCAGTTTTAAAAATTCCAGAAACTGTGTTTTAAGGTCTTTTAAAATGCAATTTGTTTACCCTTAGGCAGAAGTGAAATTCAGAAACTTGAAAAACATTTTCTCAAGTGTTTTTGTGTCTTGTTAAACAATATAGCAACTTGTAAAAAAAAAAAGAAAAACAACATCCTTCACTTGCTGACAAGAGAGATATTTAGGCGAGGGACCAAAGACAGTTCATATTTTTTCAGAACTAAAGAACTTGCACTGCAAAAGCTCTTTCCAGAGAGTTTGTGCAACTCAACATGCCTTTCTAAGCCCTGTTTCATGCTCACTGCACAGGTGAAACTAGTGTGTACCCAGAGTTAATTTCATGAAGCCCAGTCCCTGTAGGGGTCACAATGTTCAGTCAGCATTGAGGTTGTGCTGTCTGAATACTGGTTTTACAACGTGGCACATGAGAGCATTCTGTTGAATCCCCCTTACACTGAAAGGATGTTAGAGCTGAAAAATTGCCGTGGTACAGTGTGAGGGAGTTAAGGGATTTATCAAGAAGAAATCCCAACAATCCAAACCATACTCTCAGTTGTTAAACTGGAATTTCTAATGGCACCAATACAATGGTTTGTTTCCTGTTTCCTCTTAGGGAAATGTTACCGTTCCAAAATATGAGCCACAGCAAGAGTTCTTCTAGTTTTTGTCTATCATATGATATTTGGATTTATATTTACGCTTTTGCTAGATTAATTTTAGTGGCTATATTTATTTCACATAATATTATGCTTGCAAGAGAGTCTCCTGCTACATTAGACTTGTAAATGCTATCAGGTAAAGTAACTACAAGTAATTAATATTTTTAAAGAGTAATGGCATCAAAATGCAAATAGTTAACAGGAAACAAGCTGTAAACTCTTCTATGCAGCTTTCTTTCAGTGTCCTGCAAACTTGCCGTTCAAATAACTACTCTTAGGGAAATAAGCCAGCACAAGAATAAAAGGTCACAAAAGTAAACTTTATCCTGCTTTTGATAGTTTCAGTAGTCTTGCATTTTTGGAGCGAAGTGATTCACACCAGCTGTACCCATACTGAGAAGGGTACAAGTTTTTTTGAAGTGAATCTGTCTGACTTTTAAAGAACCAGTTACTGCTTCAGAGTAGATTTTTTTAAAATTTTGTGCTTAAGAATCATGATTAATAAATATTGTTGCAGCCTGTGTTCTACCTTATGCTTTTGACTTTGAAACCCAAGCAATTTAATATTACTATTAGAACATTAGCCTTATTTGATCTCAAGAATTATTGAAATTGAGTTCATTTTGATGGCATGAAAGGTTAGATATTTTGATAACCTGACATATTTTTATCTGTATGTATTAAATTCTTCTGTTCTTTTATGTGTGAACCTCTAACTTTTATCATATTAAAATATGACAACAGTGTTTCCATGGAATACATCTGCAAAAGTGGTAATAGAAGAATAAACAAACTAGATTGCAGTTTGGCATTATGTAACATAAGTTACCTTTAATACTAAAACTTAGAAATGTAGGCCATGCTAGCAGAGTGTGATGGATTTTCCTCAGTATTCAGGGATTTGCTGGAGAGCTCTGAGCTCACAACACTTTGCCCTGAATATCCAGCTTTCTCAGCTGACCCAAAGCAGACATTTTCAACATAAATCTTCATCAGCCAGGATTTCTAGCATCCTTTGCTTGAAAGTAACCAGTCATGCCTGGTATTCTTCACTTCTTGCTTACAAATCCAAAAGCCTTTAAAACCCAGTGTTAAGGATGGCTTAGCAACCAGATCTGCATCATGTAGCTAGTATTTGTCTGTTCTAGAAAAAAGAAACCCTAACTGAGCATGTTGGGACAATTTCACTTGGAGTCAGTGAGTGTCATCCAGTTCTGTGCAGCTAGTATTGTAAAGTCAGTAAGAGAATATGGGCGAGTCCAGTGTTCATTGGGTTTACAAGCTTCAAACATGCAGTCCAAAGATTCACTGTTACACAGGCATGAGATTTTTGTAGGGCTTTCAGTGTTTCCTAGTAGAAGATCAGATGTTGTGTCCCTGGAACTGCTTTTAGAATGTGTTTTCTCGTAATTTTGAGAACATTTCTAGCATGCATTTCATAGATGCCTTTTGTTCTGGACAACTTTATAATTTAAACCTGTAATTAGCAGAGCTAGAGTTTTCATGTTATTCCTCTTAGCAATGAATCTACATTCCAGGTACTTCCAATGGTACATTTTGATTCTTAATTTGCATAAAAATCCTAGCTTTTGTCAGAAAGCATCAAAAGAGGGGGGGGGAAAGCTCTAGGAAGACAATCTTGCTGAGAAGCAAAAAGAAGTTTTTACCTTTACCCAGGAATTTGGAGTTTGGAAAGGGGGAGTCAGCTTACCAACTACACATTGTATGAGGGTTTCTTTTCTGGGTATTCTGTGGTGGTGTGTTTTGGGGTATTTTTCCCTTTATCACTTACTGTGAAGATCCTACAGGATTTGAAGTGCTTTGAGAATTTCTTTGCTCCATGCCTTTGACGCAGTCTTTTGACCTTGTGTGAATAGCAATAACTTAGTAGCAGGTATTGAAAAAAAAAACTTTAAAAAAATTAAAAGGGAACATTGTAAAGTACAAAGTAACTGTAACTCCAATTTTGCACAAGTGATACTTTAAGGAAAAAAATCAAAGTCCTTCAGGCGTTGAAGGATAAGGCGTTTTTGAAACATGTTCAGTTTAAGTGGTCCATTTAATCTCCATGAGCTTCTTGCCAAGCAGTCATATTGGAACACTGCTGAAAAGAGAAATGTTAAGCTCCAGATGTTTGATATACTTCAAATAATTGCTTGTCAAGAACTAAATTCACTGTTTTCTCACAGTATTTAGAAAAATAGCTTCATTTACCACAGTAAAGTTTCAATATTTGCACTGAAAAAAAATGAATATGGCTACTGCCACATTATTAGGGTTCCTCTGTAATAACATGAACCATATATGTATGTATATATTTATTTGTTTGTTTATTTACTCTTTTCACAGACTCTTCCTTTGGGGCTGGGAGATGGACAGCTCTTTACCTGGACTGATGGCCTGAAAAGGAAGGACTGGCATGATTATGAAAGCATTCAAAAAGATGCTATGCGTTCAGGTATACATGAGTTCAGAACAAATTAAAGTGGTTTGTTTACTCATTCTTTCTCTCTATGACTGTTTGTTCTTTTGAGTCCTTTGGGAGGCATTCCTAACAGCTTTTCTTTGATTGCAGCAATGTCACAAGGACATCATGTTCTGAATTGAGAGGTCAGATCAACCACAAATACCTTATCTCTGAAAGTAGCCAAATGACAATGTATTTTCTGCTAGTAACTACGTAATGATTGTACAATCAGCAAAAATGTTATCAGCAGATTATTTTTCATATTGAAGACAGTTGTCACGTTGTGACCAAATTGAGTGTTGGTTTGCAGAAGAACATATATTACAAATAAAGCCAAATTGTCCTTAAATCAATGAACAAAATGTGAGTTCAATACCTATAGCTGCCAAGAACCTATGACACTTTTACTATTGTCAAACTCCGATCCTTTAGTCTTGCTAAAGCAACTTCGTCTCATTCTAAAAGTTAACAATTATTTGAAAATGGTTGAAAATTGTGTTTGGAAATAGACTAAAGGACACTTTGTTACAATGAGTAATGTAATTTTAATGTACCTTCACGTACTGCATCCCATATGTGCAGAATATGGTTTGTGTTCCTCTGTCATCAGAGAATGTTCAGTTTTGAATTCTTCTTTTACAACATAATGTACAACTATTCAACAAAAGATGAAGTAAATTAGAAGGAAGGAAGAGAAACAGCAGTTGAATTACACCTTAATCAGTGCTTGAAAGTCATTATTTTACAAAGGCCAATCTACTATTATAAAACAAATTATGCTGTCTTGATCCCACTGTCTTGAGACAGCCAAAACCTCCCACAAAATATCTCTATAACTGAATCTCGTTGACAGATTCCTAAGACTTGGTAAGTACTTAATTTTGCAGGAGCCTGAACTAGAAAAATACTGCAAGTGTATGTTAATTTTGTAAGCTATTTTTCCCTCTTTTGAATCTTGATCACTAACTAAAGAAATTATCTTCTCCTCCTACATGTGCTTAGGAGGTAAAAAAACGGTAGGGAGAGAAAAGAAATTATTCTAGGCAATTTGGTAGTTGTCATATCAATAATTGTGTTCCAAATTGCTAAATGTAAAATGACAAATATGTAAGTGAGCATGTACAAAGTAAAAGCAGCATGTATGTGGAAACTTGAATGTATGTGAGGAATATCATGTTTGCTGGTTGGAATGGACATGCATGGATGCTCTGGCAATGTACTTTTAATTTCTAAAAATGTAATGTGGACCCCATATGTTTTGGAATATAACAGTAATACTTACAATTGATAGATAATTTAAAGCATTGCCAATGTAATGCAGGCGATTGCATGGAGTTGGCTGAGAAACTGAAAAAACATATTATGTAGCTTTGTAATTCTGAGTCCTAAACCTAACATGATAACTGTAGTAGCATGTGAATATTCTGATATTCTGACTCATTTACATTTTTTAGTAAAACTTTTTTTTTCTTTTACCATTTGCTAAGCATGATGTTTTAGAGATAATCTTTCAAAAAATTTATATTTGCCGTCACGATTCAATAGATTAAAATACCTTTTTATGCTCTTTTCTTTGAAAGTCACAATATGGTAATAAAAATGCAAAGCCAGAGCATCTCAGTGCACTCTTTTGGGACATACTATATAATTTCTCTTCCTAATAACATTAGCTGAAATACACTGTTAGTTAAAAATCTGTCTGAATGTGTGATGTGAAAGGGCTTCTTGAGACATTTCAAGAAAGGAAGCCAATGTTTGTTGTACAGAAAAGAAGAAAGGAGGGAGGTATTTTTTAATTCAGTCTGGCTGTTTATCTGTGAAGTTTATGATTTTCCTAAGCACTGAGAATGTGAATTTCATAATTTCTAATTATGGAGAGGTACTAGTTTCTTCATGACTACTGTTTCATGGCCAAATATTTTGATCCCTTTTCATTCCACCAAATAAAACCTATGTTTCTGAATTTGAATGGTCTCTCCTCTTGAAGTCAAGAATAAAGCCTTTTGCAAGACATGCAGAAGAAAAAAGTATTATTTCTGTTTATTTAAAGTGTTTTAGCTCATCTTTTTTTGTCTCTAAAATGACAAATGATCTTGCATATAAATCCTGAAATGAGCTTGTGTTGCTTTTGATTTTGCAGGGCCTTGTTGGAACACCTGAGTTTCAAATGTGTGTTTATGATGCTTCTATCATTGTGTCACATTTTATTAGCATGGTGATGCTACTTGAGAAGGTACTTGAAGTGAAGGATGGAGAGGCAAGGCTTTACACGTAGCCAGAACTTAATTTAAAAGTTCTTTAAACTTGAAAGTTCCTAATTTAAAGGTCTTTACAAGTAAAGGCTTCCAAACCAGTTCTAACAATATTGGTTGGTTAATCTTGGTAGAAGAATTCAAGAAAAATTAGAATTATAACAGCTAGTACTTCTACTGGGTTGCAGAAGTACTAATTGTCATACTGTTAGTGGAACAGGGAACTTACCCATTCAGTTGCCAGTTATCCCTGATAGCCCTGATTTATGCAGTGTCAGAAAGGAATATATAATGACTTAAATATACTTCTTATCATCTTATCAGTACAGAATAGATGTAGTGAAATGAAAATTAAGTTATTCAATCAACCCAATCACTTCCATTCTTCTCTGAATATTACTCTGTCATTAGCCCAAAACCAGTGAATGAAGTAGAGGAAAAGGAAAGCAAAAGTTATTCTTAAAAAAGTAATTCTTAACTAAACAGTTGTGATAGATGCTTTGTAAGGAAGGAAAAAAAAGAAGTTTAATTGCTTCCATTTTCTAAGGAGAGCCATTAAGTCAGTCAGATATTACAATAGAGTGGGAGGGAACAAAATAAGCTAATCAGAGAAACTGACTTCATTGGAGTTGATAAGTTAAGCCAACTTTTTGACAAGAAATCAGAATTTAAAATAAGACCTGTTTCTATTAATTTCTTTTCTATTGGGAATACAACTGATGACATGCCTTGATGAATAATATGCTTAATTTGCATTAAGAGTGTGAGAACTGTAAACAAATGCAAATCCTACATCTGTCAGCTTTTGTTTTTGGTAAGCAATAAACAATGTCTTTGTATATCAGAAGAGTGCTCCTGTGTTGGATTTCAGAGTGGTGGGTGCACCCTGTGTGAACGCAGCCTGCGTAGCAATGACCAAGGTAGCTCCTGGTGTGTGTATTAGCCCAGCTACAGCAATGCCTGTTGTGTCAGGGCACTGTAAATCTATCTGTGTCTCTACAGGGAGCAGGGATGCTGGATGCTGAGGCCCCTGGCTTCACCATGAATCACTTACTGTATTGCCATTTCTTTTTTCATCAGAGACTTCCCTACTTCAGTTGTGTAGGGAGGGCTCTGAGGACATTTCTACCAAGACGTTCATTTCAGGGGCATGGCAGCCTCTGTGGCTCTGATAGCACTGGTTTTCTATGGTTTCTGTGCAGAACTAGGAGTCTGAGATCCCTCAATGCTCCCATGAGAGATGAGATTCACAGGAGAGAGCCATGAAAGCCTAAGGTAATAATTCAGAAGCATCCATGAGAAGACATCATGTTGGTTTCACCTCTATTTTTATGTCCTGGGTAGTGAGACTAAAAGTCCTCAAGAATCAGTCAATGTCATGGTTCCTCCATTTCTGAAAGTTATTTTATTTATTTCACTCAAGATATTTCTCAGCTTTATCATCACTTATGAGTAGTAGCAGTAATGATGAATTGAAACCCTTCTCGGGCAAGAGGAAGGATTCCTGTATGTGATTCCTGGGCTTTTAAAGAACTGCAGATTGAATGTTTATATTCAAATATGGTGCTGTTTCTGATCATGACAACCTATTTCTAACTACAAGTGATAACCTTTCCAATGTAGGGTAACAGATTGACTAGAAAAAGGGAAAAACATCAGGTCTTATTTCTGAAAGCATGTAATCAATTTTATCAGTGATATTAATAGCCAATAAGATACACACAGAAAGACTATATACTGCAAGGGTTTTTTTGTTTTCAATTTTTGTTCTTTAAATACAGTTTTTTATTTTTTTCCTTTATAATGCTTTGGAGGTATTTTTTGTCTGATTGTATGTGTATGCTGAAATGATTACATTCTCTGAGGTGGTTTGAAAATCTAGTGTAATAAACTAATTTCTGAGAGAATGGTAAAATATAATAAGCAATGTTAATATAAATTTATAAAAACCTTTGTCTTCAAAAGAAATTGGCTAAGGAATAGAGTAAGTGACTTCAGAGATACGGCTGTCAATATTTTTATGTTTGACTGTTGAGCCATTTTGGTCGTGTTTGCTAATAAGGTCTCAAAGGAAAAATCATTTAGAATGTACCTAATGTCTATTCCAGCACTTACTGAGCCATTTGCAGTCTTTGTTCCTCCTATTTGTGTATTTAAATAGCACATGGTAGCCTTATGGGGAGGGAAGGAAAGAAGGTTGTAATTCTTTCCTGTATTCAGTATTGTCTTTACCCTTCTGCTTCTTCAAAATGTTACCTTGACTGGGAGAAGGGGATTTTAAAGATCTTGACCTTTACATGCCTCAGTGCAAGCATTTCATAGAGATTAGTTCTATAAACAAACAGACAGTATGTTCTATAGTTCTACAAACAAACATTCATACAGATTAGTTTTATAAACAAGCTAAGCAGAGATATTGCAAAATAAGTGACCTGTACATGTTTGTGATGACAATGGAAATAAATTGGAGCTCTGTATTCATGGGTAGAATGTCAAAAGAAGGCAAAAGACACAAGCACTTTTCTACAACAATAACAAGCAGTGAACACCTGAAATTTGCCTTCAGTGTCACTTAGAGAATTTGTGCACTAGTGCACTAATGATCCTTTTCCATCACCTTTTCTGCTCAACTATTTGGTTAATCCTTATAATAATTTTCAATAGTGCCCATTTTTAAATTCAGAAGAACTTGCCAAGCCTAGTGCCTGAGTGCTTCTAGAAGATATGAGGCAGTATGATACAGAAAGCGACATTAATTGTAATTTCCCTTTTGGCTATTTATACAGATAAATGTAATAAAACTTGTGCAGAAAAAGACGTGTGTACTAAAATATTGATTTACTTATGCCATATTTCATATGGAATTATGCACTGGGAATTTTGTCAGAATTATATATTAAAAAAGTTTTCTAAATTTAATTTAGGTCTTTGAACTTGCAATTCCTTTAGAAAGAATTTGAGAATTTGCACTATAATTGGAATTGTAGTGGTAGCCAAGGCCTCAATAAACAGTCATAACTTAATTGTTCATAGCATTAATCATGAATATGCTTCATGCAGTTTACACTGTATTGTTTGTAAAAGAAAAATGTTTATCTGTTTATCTTAATGCAAGTCTTACATGATTAAAAAATTTTAAACAGTAATGTTAATCATGGCTTGTCAAGGAGACAGCCCATAAAGGATGTGTATTATGAAAGATGGATGCAATCTACTGCAGTTACATAAAGTGTTTCATGTATTAAAATGCATTTGCTCCATAAATAAAGTGCTGCATTCAGTGATTTGATTCTACCACTCTTAATGGTCTGAATTTCCTATTGAAAACAGTGAGATCAGCCTGGAGCTGGGTGCCAAGCATGATAAAAGTATTATACTCTTAAATACTGATTTGGAAAGTGATTTTTTTTTTTTTCAGTGGTGCCTTCTTTAGAAGTTTAAACCCTGATAGCTAGAAAATACAGTTTGTTGTTCTGGTTTTTTGTCACAAGGCCATAAGGTTTTCTGTGGGTAACTGCAGACTGGCTTCCTCAGATTGTGAAGTGGTATATCACAGTATTATTTAAGTGGTAACTTGGGTATATATTTTCACTGGATCTCAAGTTACAGCTTTGTATTACACTGATGCAGAAGAAGCTAGGAAGTATAAGGCTGCAGCTGAATTTGTCTCTGTCAGAACACTGTGTACATGATAGAACTAACTCTTGCCACTCAAATCTGTGCATAAAAACAGTTTATAGATGACTGTAAGTCAGAGCCAAGCTTCTGTTTTAAAGCACAGTGCCATTGTTGCCTTGGCCAGTTATAAGGCCCTTTTTGTGGCTGAAGTAAATGTGATTCTTTCCCTGTTCTTCCCTCTCCCTGCCCGCTGCCGCACATATGAACTTTGGAAGCTCATCAGTTAAAGCATTTAAATGTAATTGGAAAGCTAACTTTTAAGAGCTACCAGGGTGACAAAGGAGGGGGTAGCAGAGTTCATAATATGAGTCCTGTTATTTAAAACACTGAAAATTATCTTCTGCATGCTTTTCTGTGCTGGGAGTTGGCATGTTGATTTTTACTTTGATAGACAGGAAGAAAACTGTGTTTCCAGAAACTTGGCAAGAAGTATCTATTGACTCTCACTGTATCAGTGATACATATTCTCAAATGAAACTGGTATCCAAAGTTCAAGAAGAATTCTCCTAGACAAATTATTAGAATTGTTAGGTTTTCATCTTTCTCTGTATTTTCGTCTGTGCAGGGATATGTGGTTTCAAATCCATAACAAACTAAAGTTTACTCTCTAGTACCTTGTCCCATTGTATTTGAATGTTGATTTGAGTGCTCACACAATTTTAAAAAGAAGGAAAGAAAGAAAGAAGCCAAGGCAAAAATAAATAAAAAAATTAAAAAATATTATTATTATTATTATTATTATTATTATTATTATTATTATTATTATTAATAATAATAATAATAATAATAATAATAATAATAATAATAATAAAAAAATGAAGATGCCATCTGCTTGTGATAGTCCCAAGTACAGTGATACCTGTTCTGTATAGCAGTGAAGACCTGTCTTCATGGGCTTACATCAGTATTAGTGATCAAGAGCTGATACTGGTGAATGTATTTAGCAGGTAATACTTGGGGATTTAATAGAGTTGCTGCCTGAAAAAAGAGGAAACTTGACTTAGAAGTTTTGTGTTTGGGTTTTTTTTGGGAGGGAGGGGTATGAGATGATGTTTCATATGGAGACATGGATCTAAAATGGATCTTTTAATTTGACATTTGCACTCTAGAATGATGGTTCAGTTTTTTGCTCTGTTGGGCATCTTTCTCTTTGTACTTCACCATTTTCAGGGCTATCTAAATATTTAGTAGGAGGTTTTTGTAGATACTTGGCTAGTTTGGTTTTATGTTTGGTTGTTTTTTAAAGCAAGATTTTGTAATAATTCTGGGGAAGAGATTGTATCTGCATAGTTTTCAAAAACATGGGGCTCATTTGCAGAGAGAGTTTGGAACAACCAAACAGCTTAGAGACCTTCAGGCCGGACCTGTCTGTGTGTAAGGAGGAAGAGAGCTCTATAGACCATCTAAATTGATCTTTATTAGCTGTTGTGATGGGGGTAAAAATGATTAAGTTTGTCAGTTCAGGGCAATTATTGCTTGACTCAGTGGAACAAAGAAATGTTGTTTAGTTTGCTGTGAAAATTTAAATACAGAGAAGAAGGAAAGAAGCAGGGGACATGGTTGCATTCACAAAAACATTTTTGGAATATTGTTTTAGCCATTTGATCTTAAAAAAGCCAACAAGATGCTTAGATTCCTAAAAAGAAAAAAAAGCAAACCAATAAATAGTGCCCACTTTCCAGTCATAGCTTCTTTCTTTTGAGGATTGAATTAAGTTTGCAAATACAGAAGTCTAGTATAGTTATCTCAATGCAGTTTATGAGTGAAATATGTGTAAGGTGACTTTCTTTCTTTTCCTTCTTGTTTTCATTAAATAAGCTGACAGAGGAAAATTATTGGACTGGTGAAACCATTTGTCTGACATCCAGTGAATATATGTGAAAAGACAGAGATGTATGATTGTTTTGCTATAATTTTCTTTATAGACACTAGCTCATCAAATTATGCCCTGTAATCACTGCTTGTCAAGGAACAGAGCTACCTTTTGCATGGGTTTGTGTAACACAAAGTTGTCTGCCCTGCATGCTTGCAGTGAAGTGTTGTCTGGGGGAATCTCTCCTCCTCGTAATATAAAAAAAGTAGAAAAAGAAACCACATTTTGTTCTGCCAACCTGTGTGACAGTTCTGCTGGCTACAAGGTAGAAGTAAACTTTTTTACTTTTTATTTTAGGTAATCTTGATTAAAAGTTCTGCAGGTGATGCTGAAATGCGAATAGTAAAACTTGCCAGGAGTTTCACTGGAAAAATGCTCAGATTTAAAAACAAAAATCAAGAGGCTTATTTAACTTTTATTACAGGTATTCTTAAAACATGGAAACAGTCTTTCTCTTGAAATTTCTCATGAAATGAGAATATATATATTTTTAAAAGACAGCTGGAGTAGTTTCAGGTTACCCTCACCATTACTTCTATTTTCCATGCTAAGTAATTGGACAGCTTATGTGTATTTTGGAAAATACTGTTAATGTGTATGAAGTTAGGGTACTTTTACTTGCTTCTTGCATTGTTATTCCATGCCAGTTTACAAAATGTGAGACTGATCTGAAACACAGTGAGTACTGGTTTGTAAAGTGGGGAAGGAGTAATCTCTAGAGGGCAAGTTGCAGACTTTCTAAAAGGATACCGGTTCTGTTGTCTTCCCACATCTCCTTTCTGAGCAACTCTGGTTATTGAATACTTCAAGGACTTTTTCATTGAGAAACTAATGTATTTCTAATATTGTCACACAAAAAAAGAAAAGAAGTCACTAAATAAATAACATTAGTTTATTTGGATTTTTTTTTCTGTATGTTTTGTTCACAGCTTTCACTAAAATGTTTATACTGGAAAGAAATCCAAACTTAATATGCTTCACAAAAAGAATTAAGGCTGTGAGTAGTAAAGTTCTGAAGGGCTGACATTTTAATTAGCTGCTGTTAATAAGTTAAGCAAGTTACTAACATACTGCCATTTTAGTCTGGTACTGAAATGACTTTTTCCCCCCAGCTTGTACAATGGACATCTTTTAGAAATCTGTAATAAACTATGATAAAGATCATGTTTTCATGTTTTCTTGCTTTTTGGGGACTTCTGAAGTCATACACAGAGGTTTTGAGACCCTGAGCATTTCTTGGCAATAAGTTATTTTTTCCCCAATTTGAGTCTGTTTCGCCCATGTCAGTAGTTAATGAGCAATCTCTCCCTGCCCTTATCTCAACCCACAAGCCTTTTGTTATATTTTGTCTCCCCTGTCCAGTTGAGGAGGGGAGTGATGGAGTGGCTTTCGTGAGCACCTGGCATCCTGCCAGGGTCAAATCACCACGGTAGAACATCAGTTCTTAATCCAGTCCAAGTCCTTTGTCATAATTTCACTTACTATTGTAAAGATGTTGGTTTACTATTTAAGAAAGTACAGAAAAAATAAATTAAATATATGCAGAAACACTTTCTCTAAGTTAAATCACACAACGTGCTGAGATGAATTAATAGCAAGAAAATAGACAAACTAAGTTTTTTTCAGATGCATTACCAGAAATTCCACCATTTAATTTGACAAGTATATTTAAAACTAGAAAAGCAGAAAGAAAAAATCACATTTTCTAGAGAGGGAAAAAAACCCTTCAGTTAAAGTAAGTCTCTGATTTACATCCTATTTCTCTGTTACCTGTGGTTATGGAGGGCTGTGGATGCTTGCTCTCTGAACATGGTTGCTAAAGATCTTTCTCCTCAAAAAATGAATTTATTGATAGGCTTTTGGGTTTTTAAATTTTCTCAATGAGAAAGAAATTTCTAGGGGCTTTCTTTATATACACCTGAAATTTCAAGCTATGTACATGTGAGACCTTGGGCTGATATTTGACACTTTTTTCTGTCTATGATAAAATTAGAAAGTATTGTTTTGGTTCACAACCAACATTTTAAACTTGAATGTCTGTCCTTTATTAATGTCTATCCTTCATTAAATTTTGTCACTTAAACAAGATTTGGAAAAAACTGGAAAAAAGACTCCAACTTTAAAATGTTGGCTTTCAAAAATATGGGGGTTTTTGCTTCTCTTAACCCTGATATCAACATTAAAAAAAAAAAAAAAATCAGGAAATACTTTTGGCTGAATCCAGACATCAGTTTTCAGTAAGATAACTTTTTTAAAGAAGTTTCCAATGGATATATTGGGTTCCAACTGAATTATGCATAAATGTGGCCTTGGGATAAGTGTTTAGTTTTGTTCTGTAAGTGATGAGTTGTCCTTTTGAATAGAAAATATCTTAAACTAATTAGCTGAAAACTAATCTGAAAGTAATTCAGATCCTGGTTCTGGTTGAAGGTGGCTCATGAAGTCTCCACTTCTGCTTCTACCTGATTCAACAGCATATATTTACTAGAAATTTCAGTTGACTTTAGTACAGGAAATTTGCTCAAATTTGTGTCAGGCATTTGAAAAATAGTTGGCATTAATTAGACTTGTATTATTCAGAAAGATGTGAATCAATGGCTGTGCTCAGAGCAGGTCAAGCATTAAGCTCTCCTTACCACAGGAATGTCAGTCAGTTGTAGGGCTCTTTAAAATAAAGAACGCATTTTAAACCATTTTAAAAACCATGCGTTTAAAAATGAGTGATAAAAGACAATACAAACGATTGCAGCATTAGTATCTTTTATAAGAGGAAGGAAGGGCAGTGGCTGGGAAGCGCAGTGATAGCCAGTATCTGGAGCAGTATATGTAGTATCGAAAGTGTTCACAGGAGTGTCAGATTTGCCAAAAGAAAACATGAAAAGGAAAAGAGCGTTAAGATTCAAAGTGTTACTTTATGTGTGATAAAACAAAATGCATTTTGTTCTAAGTAAAGCAGAAGGACATACTCAGGCCAGTCCCAAGAACGTGGCATTCCATGTTTCTGTTGTTCGTCTGGGTTTATATTGCTTGCCTTGATGATAACTCTTGTATCTCTGAATTTGTAGGGGTGCCTGTTTTTTATGTTATCCTTGGTAATTGTTTTCATACTCAGCTTATAATGCATAAATCTGAACAGACCTGAAAAAGCAATGAACTATTTCTGTACTACCTGAGAAGCTTGCCCTAAGTGAGCAAATGCTGCTTGCATATTGGCATTCTTCTCAGATTTACAGAAGGAATAAGTTTGTCCTTGTCACTATGTCACCATGTTGGGAATCAGAAGACTTAGTTTTGCTTGTTGATTCTGCCTCAAACTTTAACTGTGAATATTTACTATCTCCATATGTAAGAATGGTTATTTATATTTTTTTATATATATGTAGTATGTATGTGTGTGTGTGTCTGTGTATTTATATATTTGCTGTTGCTGTTTTGGGGGGGGTGTTTCTGGTTTGCTTTGGGATTTTTTGTGGGTGTCATACAGGTTAAATCCAAATTTACTGGGAGCTGTGACAGGTCATGTGTTCTCTGGAGAATATGCATCATGTAATGATGCTTAATGTACAAGAGTGACTACATTGTTGAACACTGTTGACTCACACTCATTTTTTACAGGTCATTCCATCTTCATGTGGCAGCCACAAAGCGAGCTTCTGGAACTGGTTTAGGTTGAATTAATTTAAAAAAAAATCCATAATAAGAAATTTGTTCCATGGAACATCCTAATTGTTTTCCTGTGATAGGATATAGTAAACAACACATGGTTATAATATGTCTTAGAATGAAGAAAAATAGAGGAGCAAGGATAAATCTAAGGTTCATTACAGTTGTTATAACCCAATCATTTTTTATTTTCTGAAGCACTACCTGTGCAACTGTAATTTTGCATTAATTTTGTGGATCTGTTTGGTTCCTGTACCTAACCCTGTTATGAACACTTTAATTTGAACTTTTTGAAGACATCAGCTTGACCATACACATTAATTAGATAAGACTTTCTTGTATTAGAGACTAATAGAATGCCATTGGTGAGGCATTTTGTGTGAATGAATTCATTTAAGTACTGAAACAAATACCTTACCATTTTTAGTAGATTATTTTCAGGTCATGTTCCATAGTAGATACTTTTTGTCTTAGCAGGTCCTTCAGTTACTAAATGAAACTGTGAAGCCTTTTTTATGGTTGAATTGCTCATTCAGTGTTTGGCTCTGATTAATGGTCTACAGCCAGTCTGTTCTAATGTTAAATGAAAAAAACATTCTGGTGGCTGTGGCATTTGGTGATAAGTAGTTAGACTAAATAGAAGATGTACTGTGCATCCCTTGGCTACAGAGTTATGATTAGATTCAGCTCAGCCTGCAGAATACTACTGAGGATATTGCTTCTCTGCTGCAGTGATAGAGCAACTCATATCAAAACAGCATGTGTTGCTGCTTATCTTGCATTGTACACTGCAGCATTCTAAATACTCTGGACAAACCAAATAGTATGGTCTCTTTTTTTCCTTTTATTTTTGCTAGATTTATTAAAGTGCAAATGGGGGGTTAGAATGAGTCTTCCACCCAGCAAACCATTTTAGTACTTGCAGTAAATTTTAAAAGCTGTATCTTTTAAGAAAAATTTTGTTGCTTATTTTTGTGAAATTGTTTATTCAAGCCTTTAGACAGTTGACTTTTCAGGGTTCATATGCTGTCATTCTTCTGCTAAAACAAAACAATCCCACTGATTTACCTTATTATATATTTTAAAGCTATCACTTCCCTCAGACACATACACACTGTATTTTTACTCTGCAATGTCAATGTTGGAAATTTAGAAGCTGCATTTTTAATGTTTCAAATGAATGAAAAAGGGGAGGGGTAGGTTACTCTAATATTCCATAAAGCAGAGGGTGTAAGATTTAGAAATTAATTATTGATTAATTAATTGAAAATGACTAATTGAAAAAATGCACATGTTTAAGATAAACAACAGTTTCTTGTTTCTATATCAATCACTTCATATTGGTTATTTGAAAGATACAGAATCGACTTTTTCCAGTGGTTACCTGTATAATGCCCCTTTTGCGCTAGGACACCACTGGCAACAGTAAAATGCATTTTAAAGGACCATCTAGTAAAATGCCTAGATACCTGCAAGAATTAATCTCAAGAGCACTGAGCTAATTTTTTCTTCTTGCAAATTAATTAACTCAGCAAACAGTATTTTATTACAGATAAACAGGTAACATATAAGATCTAATTCCTAAAGTATAACAATAATAATTTTTCTATGCACTTTGTCAAGGCAACAGCTGGGGCAGCTGTTTGTTCCCCATTCCTGAGCCAAAGTCAGAATTACTCTTGGGAACTGTGGAGTCCTGTGAGGCAACAAGCCCCAGCTGAAGTTTCCTGAGCTTTGTGCTGTGTCCTGGGGCTTTTGACACTCTGCCAGATGTTGCTGTTGCTTGCTCCACTTGGTGCACTCATTCATTCTTCTGCTCACTGCCACTACTGTTGTCATTTTTGTGCTGCTCAGCCTGATCTACTGTCATTTTGTAGCTTTTTCTCGTTTCCACCTTAAAGAGATGCAGATGAAATGCTAACATGTCCTTGATGTATACAGAATATTGGTAATCAGTTTCTCCTGCTTTGTGAAGTCTTAAAAAAAAAAAAATCCTGTGCCATTTTTTCATTGCAGTCTGACACAGAGGTTATGATCTTAAATTAACATGAAGAGTAGGCCTAGGCCTGTTAAATCTGTGGAAATCTGGAAATTATATTTAATAGAGTTACAAGGCTGTCATTTACTTTTTTTTCCACTTGGTTATTCTTTTTATAGAAATGCTTCTCAAACATCTGTAAGATAAGTACGTTTCAGAAGCTCCTATTTGTCTCTCATTTCCTCTCTGGGAAATGCTCTTCCTTTACCTACTTCCTACCTACTCTGGGTTGAGGAATGGCAGAACACATCAATGCTGTAAGGAAGGATTTCATTTTGTGTTAGTAACAAGTTCCTTTCATTTTTATCTTATGTGAATGATAAGAAAACAATACTCCAAAGATCCAACTACAGTTCCATTTGAATGTACTCTTCTAAATTTTTTTAAGGAGCATGTTCTTCTCCATTGGTTTTTTCGTTTGGTTGATTGGAGGTTTTCTTGGTATTTTTTTCTTGTGGTTTGATTATTTTGTTGGGGTGTTTTTTGTTTAGTTCTGGATGTGAGCAGGCAGTCAAATAACAAAATCTAAAGTTATATGTTTTTTCTCCCTTTTTCTCCCAACCTATGCTATTTGTATAAAGCTATTCCTGAAGAGAGAAGCAATTTAGTTCATATTTCTCCTGCTGACACCATATTGCTGTAGCAGCAATCCAGAGAGGACAGAGCTTCATATTTGCTCCCGATAACATCTCTATACCACTTACCAAGGACGACATGATCCTTGGAAAAGAAAACGTATATGTACTACTGTAGATAAATAAAGATAGATAAAATAGTAGGGACTTTAAAGCTTTCTAACAGAAACTTGAGTAAATTTTTGATTGTTTTCTGTAATAGTTTGATATTGAAACTGTAATAAATAAATTTTATTAAATATTTATAAAGGAATTGTTTATTCTTGCTTGAAAATTTATTGTTCAGGATTTCTATGACAAGGTTTTTGCATATGTAAGATTTGATTACTTCTGTAATGTTGAGAAACAGCCGTTTATATTGCCTCAGACCTTGACAGTTATGTAATTAATAATTACATTGTTGTAAATCTTACTGTAGCGCCTTTTGAAGTTGCTACAAGGTAGAGTAGTGATAAAAGAATCTTTAAAATATACTTTTGATCCTATTTCCATTGATGTAAAATCAATTAAATTCCTTTCCCTATAATATAAATTAGGGTAATGAAATTGTGCAACTGAGTGAGATACTCTGAGAAGTTTAGGAAAAGTTGAATAAACTTGAGATAAATATGCTTCAGTTTCTAATGCTATTTCTCGTAGCAGTCGTAGAAACTTAAGTTTGGGATCCACCTTGATAGATGACCAGAGTTGTATCAATCATCAATCTGAGACATGTTATCATTTATTGCATGCCTGTATACATGGATCCCACAGTTCCCTGGATTGCCTGTTCGATTGTTTTACTGATCATACAGTTAGAAAAATGTTCTTTACTTTCAATCTGAAAAGCCATTTTATGTATATGTTAATATACACCTACACATTTTTTTGGAACTTGGATAGTTACATTTGATATGAAGGGAATTACTTTAATGTGAGACATGCAGTTTTAATTTTCTGTTGCCATAACAAATTGTCAAAGATTATTCATGCATTTATTAAATTAAAATTTTTGTCTTTTTATTGGAAATTAATATAAATGTGCAAATCACAAAAGGCACTTGCTCAAAACAAGGAATTCCTTTTCTAGTATGAAAGGAGAAGGTGATTCCTGTACCCTGCCCTCCTGTCTGTGAGGAAAAGGAAAAATAAGGAATACAATTATTTTGTTTGTACTCAAATGGAAATTCACTTCCAAAAAAAGCAGAATATGCTGACAGTTTCAGCCAGCCAACTTGTCTAAATAATATGAAGTTGAACTCCACAGTGAAAGATGGGAAACTGGTATAGAACTGTGCACTAGGAAGGCTTCAGAAGTTATGTAGAAGATACATTGTAAAGATGTATTGTTTTAAATATGTAAAAGATACAAAAGATTGCTTTAAACAGAGTTTTTGCCCTCTGACTTGGCCAGTTGCCGTATCAGGGATCAAAAAGGTCTTTTTCATGAACATTTATGTGTCAAAATGATGTAAGATCTCTGACTCAAATGTTTTTATTCTCTTCTTGATCTTTATTTCTCATTTTACTTCTCACAGTCTTTCTTAGAGGCTGATGTGTGACTGCATTCATTTGGAATTTGTGTTCCTCTGTCTACCTTTGCTAAGAAATACAATCACTCTCTCCTCATGGGACTTCAGTTCTGTATTGAAAGATTGCTCTAGGATAAGATTAGACATCTGTTGTCACTGTGTGAACTTCCATGAGAGAGGATGGGCTTGGAGTTCATGTGTGATGAACACAGCTGAACTGTGCTAGATTCTCAGTGGACTATTTAGAGATGATTCCTAATATATATTTTTAAATAAAAAGAATAAACTTATCCAAAATAATAAAAATGCACTATAAGTAAGAAGACTTAATTATTTGTAGATTTACATATTAAAATAAAATCCTTATACCTAAAGCATTAAGCACATGGAGAATTCTTATTCCCTACTACTGGTTTAGAGTTAAAGGATGCTTGAATGCTTGAATTAAAGGCTGTGCTTAAATACTTCTGCGAATTATAGTCTTGGCTTGGTATGGCTGTGTAGTCACGCCTGAGTAAACTAATAGCAGTGAGTATAAACAGTAAATAATTCAGATTTGTACACAGTTCTTCCTCACAGACACTGAATGGCTTATGTTCTTTATCCACTTGGTTTCCTGTGTTAAGATGTCAAGCAATTGCTTAACTTCTTGAAGTTATATGGCAAAGCCAATCTTTTTACCATGTCTGCTGAATTATAAATAATCTTCATCTGAATTATAAAAACAAAACCCCAAAGGAAAACCCAGAAGACCCTGAAATGAGAACCTGTTGCTGTTTGATTTGTTGTTTATAGTTTTAAGCACTATCTATTGCATATGGAGGTAGTGCAGAACTCCTGTTGCATTTTCAAACTGATTTACAGTTGATTTATTTTGCCAACAATATCCCTGTTCTCATTATAATTATAGTGCCTGGCAACTATACCAGTGTGGCTGATTCAGAGCCATTATTCTGCAATTAGATTTTTGTACTGAGTATGCAGAATGTTTTTTTTTATTTTCTTGTTTCACCTTAATCGTCTTCCCTTTGAACCATCTGTTGAACAAGGGGGCTTATTCTCCATGTGCTATATCTGCATTATACATAAGCAGGAGATGCCTAACTGAGGTGTCCTTGAACTATCAGTTATCACAAGTTGTCAAGCATAGAACTGAAAATTTTTAGGGCTACTTATACAGTGTATGGTTTCCTAGGAGACTGTAACATCCCTGAGTGGGGCTAGAAAGCTTTATAGAGTATCTAATACTTGGCCAAGCCAGTACTTTATCTTGATGCCTTCAATATCCTACTTTACCTTTTTTCTTAATGTGAATATCTATGGAGAAGCACTTTAAGATGGTGTATTAAAACCCTTAAAATAACAAAGTATTAAGCAATGTAGAGGTGTTAACTCCAAAACCATCATAGTGCCTTAAGAGGAAAACCTAGCATATTTTTGTACTTGCTTATGTTGATTGATTTCTGAGTTAAAAATCAGACCAGTAATTTTGTAATCACAAAGGCAGGACAATACTGTATGAATTTAACATTGCTGTAAGGCTTCTCATGCAGTGGAACATTCTGATGGGATTTTTGGGCCTAGATGGAATACATGTGCCATTCTTGTGCTATTGGGTTTTTCCCGTCCTTGACAAATCAAAATCCTGAACTGAAATTACTGATTGTCCTTAGTTTTTTACTGCAATTGTAAACCAGCCTCAGAGAGTTAGTATCAGCTCTTAGTGCTGGGTTGGTTTTATCCATCACATTTGGATGAGTCCCCTTTTAGATGTCAAGAGGCAAAAAACCCTCGCCATTGGGTTTTTTACTCTCAGTTTCTACAGTACTTTATAGCCTTGTTGCACTTTCTGTATTGCTGTTTTGCCTTCAGACAGAAGAGACAGTATAAGAGGGCTTACATCTGTCTATCAATAGATTTAAAGTAGTCCTCTGTAGTCAGTAATTACACTTAAAATTATACTTAATCAGGGCCTTTTTCACCAGAGTTTTACTCTTCTTGCATTGTGAGATTTCCCCTTTTTATACTGGTATATAGGTCCACCTCCAAACCATTGTGCAGTGATAGAAAGTACTGTCAGATATCTGGGAAGGTGAATCAATGACAGGAGAGTTCTCTTTGCCTGTGATGTTTCTTTAATGCTGAGTAGGCTCATACATGGCACTTTTCTCAACATAGGAAATCCTCCAAGCCTAATGGTTACTCAAAAGTTGTACTTAATTTTTTTAATGCTTATTTTCTGAGCTCTCTCTCTCCTTCCAAGGTCATTCATAAGAAATAGTGACTTTTTACCAAAGCTCTTTTAGAGAAATTAACAAACTGCTTCCAGCTGGATCTGATATATGGCTGCCCTAGTTAATGATCCCTAGCTAATCAAGAGGAACTGCAGGGTGAGAGAGCAAGCAAACAAAAAGTTAGAAGTAGTCATGACATTCAAAAAAGTACATAAGTCTCTGTTTATGCTATACATATGTATTTTAATAAAGTGCTAGGAGTCATGCTTCTAGCGTTCATGGCTGAGCTATACTTTGTGTAAGTGCAAAGGCAATTTGGTCAAATACCTACACAGCATGTTAGGGGAATGTTCTGCCCATTCCTGAGTTGCTGTAGAAAGGAACCATGATATCTGTACTTTTGGCTTGTGCACAGTGATATTGCTCCATATTTGATGGGGAAGAATGGAAGACTTAAAAACGCTTGTCTTCAGTTTCACTGGCAAGGGACATTTTGAAGAAAACTCTTAGGACAAATGTTTATCTCCTGAAGAGCCAAATGTACTCATTTCAGAAAACCAAAGCAAGAATTCACCTCTCTTTATACAGGGTGAATAGCTTGAATATATAGGAAATTTTACAGTAAAAAAAAAAAGTATTTGCAATAGTATGTTCTAATCATATAGGTCATTTATTTCAGAATGCTCACAATATGAGTAACTACCTGGATAAATCTCTTATTAATAGCCAGTTAAAATATTTACTTTTGATCTATGTAGAATATATGCTAAAAGAAAGGGGCTAAAATTTCTGTGTTAGGTTGAATGGCATTAGCTTAGAGTTACTTTATTATGAATCATATTTGATAGAATTGTACTGTTGAATTTGGTGTAGTACTTTGATTCATTAGCTGCTTTTTTAGAATCATAGTTCCTCCCCATTATTAGTATGAAATCATAAAGATTCGCATAGAAGTTTAGTCTCAGATTTTAGTAATGAAATAGCATAAACAGAAAGAGTTTCATGATAGGAATTAATC